>CAJNDV010006657.1:8156-28658 GCA_905221635.1 Symbiodinium sp. CCMP2456 | reverse complement strand
ATGCATGCATGCATACATACATACGGGTAACCTATATACTTGTACCATGAGGGCACTATAGTAGCGCATATGTGTACCAAGCACCAAGCACCCTCGAACCCGATATTTCTGCAACCTTCTTAGCCTCGCGCTTTAGACTTCACTCTTTAAATTCTAAACCTTCCCTTAGCATCAAAATAGCCCAAAAGCCGTATATCATAGGGTCTTTGGTCCCAAAAGCCTTAAACTATGAGTGCTTAGAGGGTAAGGGCTTGGGTGAAGGTAGGTCCTCGTCACGAAACCAAGGACCATCGCAAAGCCGGCCAAGGCAGTGAAGCCCTCTCCCAGGCGAGGTCAGGGATTGGTTTAACTTTAGGCTCTACCCATAGGCCCCACAGTAGTTCCTTTTTGGGATTACCCAATAGGATCCTAAATATAAGCCACAGAAAGGAACTACTAGGGGGCCTATGGGTAGGAGTTGCAGATTGGCGTCGTGTTTAAGCATGGGGGTTTGGTTTGGGGTTGAAGTTGAGATTAGCTCACGGTACGCGGTTTGCTTAAAGTACACCTTTCTTGGTATAGCGTGTGCCTGCCGGGATTAAGGTTTGAATTCTCGTAAATAAGACGCACGTCTTCAAGCACGTCATGCTGTTGAAAGGTCAACAAGGCTAGGGGGTTCAATACTTGCAATTATTCCTCCTCATGATTCCTTGCTACAGCAACATACCCCAGAGCCCTATTCTATTCAGTTACTTTAGATAGAGACCTACTTCTGAGTCATGGTTCCTTCATGCCGGCTGAGTTCCAGTGAGCTTTCACCAATATTAGCAGATTAGAACTTTAAGGTAGCAGTACCTGGTAGCGCTTTGAAGACCCTTACAGGAAGTGGGTGGAACCCCACAGCGTTCCTTTCTGTACAGAAACCCTTATAGAACCCTTCTGGGAGTCCTGATTTTAGTGCTGTCCGGAAGGATATTTGTTGAACCAATAAGTCCTAAACCCTAACACCACAAGCCCTAAACCGATCCTTTAGAGCCAGAAAGCTCTTTCCCCGTGTCTATCCCGGTGACGCTGGCGTGCAGGCTCCGGGATATGCGGGCCGTCGTGATCAATCTGGCAACTTTCCTACACCCTATGTAAGGGTCCATTGACCCATGTAGAAGATACTGTGGCATCTTTTTCTCGGGACGAGTTTGAGGCATGGGTACATGCACCCTTGGGACAGTTTGGATTTGCCCAAGAGTTTGGGTTGAAGTGAATTTAGATCAAGGCACGGGGCTTGTGGGCTTTGGGCTAGATTCGAGGGTCCAGTGAGTGTTTATGTTTGGGGTTGGGCTTTATTTGAGGCGTATGGTGCAGGGTTGGTGCATACCTTTGCGGCCTTCGAAACGGGACAGGGCACAGCACCCATTTGGCGGTTGGTGATGGCAGATGCCAGACTCATCTACCCACAGGCCCCAAAGAAGTTCCTTGTTGGGATGACCTAGTAGGATCCTAAATATAAGCCGCAAACAGGAACTACTTTGGGGCCTATGGGTAGCTTTCTCCTGACTCGTAACCGACCTGAAGGTTCGAGGAGTTTCATCTGTAAAGCCTTCGCCAGTATCACCTACCGCAGGCAGATGAGCACACCAGCCTTCTCAGCACAGCATACTATCCTTGGTATAATGTAGGACCCTAAATAATTACCAAGACCTTATCATAATTATATCCTAACATACCCAAAAAACTCTATTCTATTTCTTAAGGCCCCTATATAAACCGTACTTTGACTCAGCATCTGCCGTGTTCGAAGCCCTTTTTCTTAGCACCCAGCCTTGCCGGACAGCTGCCGCCTCCCCAAGTGTGGTTTAGGGTTTTGGGTTTAGGGTATAGGGTTTAGGGTTTAGGGTTTAGGGTTCAGGGTTCAGGGTTCAGGGCTCAGGGTTCAGGGTTCAGGGTTTAGGGTTTAGGGTGGAGAGAGCTCCGGGTTCAAACAAAGCGTCACATCGATCATTAACCGAAGCCCCTTCAAACCTGAAACCGAGAGTGCAATGACGAACTGTGCAGCCTCAGGATAACAGGCCTGATCGCTACACTGCGCTGCAGAAGAACATGAATAGGCCTGGGTCTCGAGATCTGCGAGGTGAGTGTTGAGGTTGCAATCTGTTGACAGCATTAGTCGCCCGTGGTGCTATTTGTAGGGGGCAACAGTAGTGGGAGGGGGAGGACTCATAACATTTCTAGACGTAGTGCTGAGCAGCAAGTGTCACACGGTAGTTTGTAATGTCCCAAGTAAGCCATGTGACAACTAGTATAGTGGTTCCGTTGCCTTAGCGGCAAGAAGTGACTAGAACAAATCTGAATGTCCATTACTGTCGACATGGAGGAAACCAGTCACGAAAACGCGCTCAGTCTCGCGACGGTTGGAGATGAAATCATTGCTTCCTGTTCCTAATCGTGCCAAAACGGTGCGAGTGCTATGCTGTTAGGGTGCTGCATCCGGGCCGTTCCATGTCTGACAGAATTTTTGGGTTTCAGACGAGAGGAAACTCTCACATAGACCCTTGACATTACTGCACATGCTAACCCAAAGGGTGCTATGTACTGTTATGGGGGATACTTTCCCAACTCATAATAACAATTCCTAATATCGGAACCTTGCATTCTACCATATAGGTACTCTGGACCCTTTAGGTAAGTATACTGGCCTGAGACTTCCGTACATCGTGTGGTCCTAGAGCCCGCAAGCCCGGAGGCGGTTGAGGGCCCACCGTCTTTTCTAAGAGTCAACGCGCTTCATGTAGTATACCCACAGGCCCCATAGTAGTTCCTTTTTGGGATTACCTAGTAGGATCCTAAATATAAGCCACAAAAAGGAGCTACTACGGGGCTTATGGGTAGAATCCTGAACAACTACCAACGTTTATTCTCTACGGTTCCTTTGTTGTTACAAATATAGGAAACTATACAAGGAATGCTCCCGATTTAGGGCCCCGGCTTCAAGGAACGGTCCCTGGTTTATGGCCCCAGCTTCAACCAATGCCCCCTGATTTAGGCCCCAGCTTCAAGGAACGGTCCCTGGTTTAGGGCCCCCGGCTTCAACCAATGCCCCCTGATTTAGGGCCGCAGCTTCAAGGAACGGTCCCTGGTTTAGGGTTCAGGGCCCCAGCTTCTTACCCGAAACCCATTGCAGGAATGCCCCCTGGCTGAAAATGCAGCGTCTGTCGGCTGTCAATGGCAAGGACTTTCGGCGTGAGTTCTGGGGTCCTCGGCAGTAGATGGGCCATACTCCGGACTAGAGAGACAGAGGGCATGGATTGAGGGATTATAGTGAGCACTTGTTGTTACTATTCCCGGTGGCGCATTGCGATAGTTAGAAATTGAAGCCCTCCACAACCTGATTTTAGTCCCTCTAATCGGCCTTTCGTTGCCTTTTCACAAGGAGACAAAGATTCCAGAGAAGGATGTGGCCACGAAGCTGCAAGTTTAGGGCTTAGGGCTTCGAGTTTGGGGTGTTCGGGTTTAGGGTTTAGGGCAGGACTGCGCCTCGGTTCCTGTCGCAGGTGTAAGAAGCTTTAGGGCAGGGTCCTTGGTGACTTGCTGCTGAACACGACGAAGCCTGGCACGCGAATCCGATGTTACTATGCCCTAAACCCTAAACACCTAAACCCTAAACCCTAAACCCTAAACCCTAAACCCCTAAACCCTAAATGCCTCTAAGCCTTGCCCTCAGCCCATGGACCTTTTGAGGAGCAATGTCAACGTTTTCTATGCGACTTGGGGCTCAGGGAGAAGGGCACTGTAGGGTTTGCCTAGTCCGCGCCTCAAAAGAAAAGGTTAATGGTGAGAGTGGCTCTCCCTGACATTGCTTTATCCTCCTCCATGAGGTTTGTTACAAAACCCGTGTCGGAAAAGTTCATACCCCTATAGTACTTTACAAAAGCCTCCAAAGGTCCTACAACAAGCTCAGAACATCCTACATTGAACCCAATAGTTCTGCGCAAAAGTGCCCTGGGCCCTACATCGTTATCCATAAACCCGGGAGCCCGGGAGGTCCGCAAATGGAGCACGGCGAGACTGGCCGAGATGTTCCACTGGTATCGCGAGAATCCTTGATGGAACTTCGGTGTTCGGGTTGGGGATTTTGTTTTTATTTTTTGGGTGGAGCTTGCTGAACTTGGGGTTTTAGTTTTTATGGCTTTGCATCTGGTTTAGTGCTTTGGGTTCAGAGTTTAGGGTTGAGGAATCTAAGAATGATTAATGGTTAAGGTTTAGGGCCTATTTTGGGGTTTCGGGATGGGGTTTGAGCATGTCTGGGGGCTTTGGGTTTCATTTAGGGTTTAGGGATGTTCGGGGCTTTGAGGGCTCAGGAAGTTCCTGTTCCGAAAGGGTAAATATCAACAATAGAGTATCAGTATATACCCTAAACCTAAACCCTAAACCTATGTGCTTATAGCCTTATAGGGGGAGCCTAGGGGTCCTGAGACTCGGTGGGATTGAGCTGCGACATACTTCCCGAAGAGCGTGGGGAGGGGGTCGAGGTTCTCCAAGATGCCTTCTTCTCAGTATCCCTTAGGGGCTGGGTGGGTGACCTAGAACATTTGATCTGTTGTGTTTAGGGTTTAGGGTATGAATGTACATACATGTATGCACATATCAGATGCTTACAATGACAGAGCGGTCAACCTCTTTTGGGCGAAGACCTTCTGTTGCCGGGATATGTCATCGTAGCACCGAAGCTTCCAACGAATTCAAGATTCTAGCCGACATCCCCAACCCCTTTTGAACAAGATGCTGTTTGGAAAAGGGTTTGCTCGCAGTCTTCGTTTGAGCTCATGTCTACCTCAAGCACTGCTCGAGGAAAACAATCGCAATGTCGCCGGGCGAGAGGGGTTGCTGTGCTTCGCACCTGCTTCTTGTCTGAAAATCTGCGGCCGTAAGTTATAACTGTCCAACTCCTTTGTCGTCCATGTCAGCTGCCGGATGCACAAGTCACCAATGCTGCATCATCGTTCTAATTTTCGGTTGTGCAGATGTTTACCACGTGACCCGCGGTTCAGATCATACAGGGTTAGCGATGGGGTTTGGGCGGACACTTGCAAAACTGGTGATCTCCTGCTACTTGTTGCCTCGTGTTTATAATTGCTGTATATGTAGGCTGACTCTTACGTCAGTCTTTCGTCAAGTTTTTGATCTTTCACCATCGCCTACGGGATAAGGACCAGCATGACTAGCAGTCATGGTAAAATTGACAGATACTACAAGTGATCGTTCTCGATTGAGTCCCGATCTTTCGGTATCCCGAAGTCATTGAGGAATAGTGAGGACCCTTTGGAGTTGTCTACTGGCCTAAACTTGCCCTATGCCTCGAGCCTCAAGCCCAAAATCCAAACCGAAAAGCCCGACACCCTACAGTAGAAGCCAGAAAGTTGAAACATCGTTATCCTTTCACCCTTCATGTAAAATATCAGGGATCCTAGCACTACGTAGTTCTCCTAAATCCATGTTCCAACTTTCTGGGGTTCCCTGTAAATGCGAGACCGCTTCCCTACCCTGAGGGCGGCCTGGAGGAAATGCGCGAAGAGTGGCAAACCCTTGCTGGTGCTGGAGGCCTGGGAAAGGGAGGGTTTATGGGGCTGTGGCGTTTGTGGGTGTCGGTTTTTGTTTTGAGTGATTGCGGTAGAATGCTGTATTTTAGGCTTTGCCATAAAGACCAAAGCACATGCCGGAAGATATGCATGGACCCTCAGAGCTTTAGACAGGGCTACAGGGCAAGGGAAGACTAGGTATTCATTCTCCCCAATACATTGGGCTCTGAGGGTCGCAGTTTAAGTGCTCAAGGGTATTGGTTCCCCTAAACCCTAAACCCTAAATCCTTAACCCTAAACCCTAAACCCTATTGGTTTGAGGACTAATGTTGAGGTTTAGAGATCAGGTCCGTGTTCTGCATGCCGGGAAGCCTTCAGCACCAAGCTATCCACAGGCTCTTTGTCAGGGTGTACCGCTTTAATTAGGGCTTAGGGTGGGGTGCTAGCACTCATCAAGTCAACATGTAGAACCTTAAACCCTAAACCCTAATCATGGAGAAGGGGCTTAGTGGTATGCAAAGTCACCTTTGAAGTCTTCTCAGCCGAAAGACACGCCTGCAAGTATACCTTGCCTGGTGCTGGCTTTAGATGTACCGGCATTGCCCCCAAGTTGGTCAAAAAGTGTACCTTTTCTGCCGAGTTGTGTTCGTGTGTTCTTGGCGTTCTTGTCACGTCTGACCCGGCAAGCCCTCAGTTCTGCCTAAACCCTAAACCCCTAAGCCCCAAAGCCCTTAACCCTCAAACCTCTAAACCCCTAAACCCCTAAAGCCCTAAACCCCTAAACCCTAAACCCCAAAGCCGCTCGCCTGAGATCTTCGAACTTCGAACCCTAGGACCCGACAGGCCAAGCAGCCTTGGTAGCACGGAAAAAGGGCTTTGTCGTGATTTGGGGTTTGGGGGTTTAGGGGTTTAGGGGTTTAGGGTTTAGGGGTTTAGGGGGTGTTCCTGGATTCACTGGGTGGCACTTTTGGGAAACTTTTTGATTGCCATAGATACTTAGATACTTTTCAGCGCCCCGAAATTACAACCGAGTTCATGAGATGCACAAAGGCTGCTGCGAACACTTTATGGGTTGAACAGCCCTATGAACATCGAAACGCCTAAACCCGCGAGCCCTAAACCCCCAAACCTTACACCCTAAACCCCTGAACTCCTAACCCTGAGCCGGAAACTGCCTCCAGGATGATGCGGTGATCCTTCCCAGCTTCACTGCCACGCTGACGCAGGCAGCAGAACGGATCGTCGTTGCAGTGAGTTTAGGCTTCAGAGTCGTAATGGTTCAGGCTTATGAGTTTGGCATTTGAGTTTATGGTTCTTTATGTTTATCGGGTTCAGAATACCTAGAAGCTTGCAGGAATTAGGGTGCGGGGTTTTGCGTCAAAGTGTTCAGCATGTCTTCTTGTTGAGGGCATGGTTTGGGCTTTGGAGGACGGCAGGCTATCGGGGTCCAGCGCGGAGTCCTGCATTAGGGTGCGGGGAACACCCGAGCCTGTGATTACTGCTACTGCTGCGACCACTATAACAACAACAGCTGTGACTATGCTACCGGCCCTAGTTAGTTGCTGGTTTTTCGGGACAGCCGCCGGTCGAATGAGCACCATCTATATGGTCAAAGTCTGAACTAGCAAGGTCCGGCTAGCTGAAACCCCTCAACTCTGAACCCTGCTCACACTGAACCCTAAACCCTGATGACCTCTGGCCTTGCGCCCTGAACCCTAAACCTTAAACCCTAAATCCTCTGATATAGGGGTTTGAGCAACTCGTGCGAGTAATGGTATTTCTCAGAGTTCCATATTGTATCACGATATAGTATACCCCAAATACTCTGCTCTGATTATTAAGGCTCCTAAAACCCTAAACCCTTATCGTAGCCCTTATAGAACCCTTTCACGGACACCCCCCAAAAAGCCCTATTCTGATTATCATGGCCCCTATATTGGACCCTGGAGTGCGGCTCCCCCCTAAACCCTAAACCCTAAACCCTAAACTCTGAACCCTAAACCCCTAAACCCTAAACCCCTAAACCCCTAAACCCCTAAACCCTAAACCCTAAACCCCTAAGCTGGGCAGGCCTTGAAAGAGCTGCCGAAAGACACCGGCGCTCTTTGGCTGACCAGCAAGGCAGAGCACGCGGACTTTCGTTTTTGGGGGTTCCTCTAAAGGGTTCCTTAAAGGGTTCTATAAGGGCTACTACTGTACAAGGGTTTAGGGTCTAGGGGCCTTAATTATTAGCATAGGATTTTGGGGTATTTGATACTACAACTAAGATGAGGGCTTACTTTTTTTATATGCAGGGGTTGGGATTTTAGGGCTTTCGCTGGGTAAGTAGCGTTTGTATAGGAGCTGCCGGCTCTGGGTTCAGAAGGATAAGGGTCGGAGCTCGGTTTCAAACTGTGCAGTCACGGCAATGTCGGGTTAAGGGTTTAGAGTGTAGGGTTTAAGGGTTTAGGGACTTAGGGGTTTAGGGTTTAGGGATAATTACCTACATTATTTGGGGGGGGNNATCTTAGTTGTAGTATCAAATACCCCAAAACCCTATTCTAATAATTAAGGCCCCTAGACCCTAAACCCTTATACAGTAGCAGCCCTTATAGAACCCTTTAAGGAACCCTGTAGAGGAACCCCAAAAAACCCGATTCAAGTTATTAAGGCCCCCACATTATAGAGTTTAGGGCTTAGGGCACGGTATGTCTTTCTTTGGGAGGCTGGGAGGGTTTAGGGCTTAGGGTTTTAGGGCTTAGGGTTTTAGGGTTCAGGGCTTAGGGTTTTAGAGTATAGGGCTTAGGGTTAAAGGGTTTAGGGGCTGGAATAACTACGAACAGCCCTGTTCAACTTATTGAGGCCCTTATATTGGCTACAAAAGCCTTTGCATATTTACGATTTAGGATAAAGGCTGCAGTTCTTACGTAAGGCTTAGGGGATTTGATTGAGACATGAGGCGTAACAAGCGATAGCCATGCTAAGCCCGACGCCCCAAGCCCAAAACCCGACCTGCGACAGCCACGCCGCCATCGTGGCAGGACCGTGGCTCGCGCAAGAGAGTGGGCAAAGTCATAATGCCGCTTTCCTGCAGAGCCAGGTTGAAGACGCGTGGGTTTAGGGTTTAGGGTCAGGATGGTTAGGTTCCCTGAAGCTACAATCTACTGAACAGTTCGCGAGAATAGCCCTCTATAGACCCTAAACCCTAAACCCTATAACCCTTTATAGTTAGAGCCGATACTGATATGTCCCAAGACCCGTGGCCAATCATTCCTGCTTCTATGCTTGTAGAATTCCACCGACAGGCGCAGGTTACCGGATGAACCTCATTCTGCGCCATTGAATTTCAGCGACTTTGGGACATGAGCCAGGGGCAAATATCAGGGTTCTTTTCTGACAGTATCGTAAAGGTCATGCGAACACCTCTCTCACCCTGAACAACAAAATCTGCTCACTTCATCCCGAAATGCCGACCTGATAATATAGGGGCCTTAATAAGTACCTATACTATTTTGGGAGGTTCCTTGTTATAATTGTAGTAGAATATACCCCAAAACCGGTCCGTATACCCTAAACCCTTATAGTAGCCCTTCTAGAACCCTTTAAAGGATTATTAAGGCCCCTACATTAGACGCTTCCCAGAACGCTTTTGAACTTCTTCTCGCCTCACAGAAGCAACGCTCAAGCCGAAGCCCTGTTAGAACCCTCGTGAATTTCTTACAGACCGCTAGACCCCTATAGCCTAAACCCCAAATAGGGTTCAGGGTTTGGGGTTTAGGGGTTTGGGGTCCTAAACCCTAAGCCCTAAACCCTAAACCCTAAACCCCAAACAGGCCCTAAACCAGGCAGCCCCACTACCTGTGGACAACGGTGGGCTACATCATCTGGCCAGCGGCGGCCAAAGCCTTCATGAGGCTCGTCCGTGAGAAGCTTTGGCTTTTGTCCCTCCGTGAGGGTTTAGGGCTAGTTTAGGGCTTCAGGGGTTAGGCTTAGGGTTTAGGCCTGGCCCTAAACCCTAAACCCCGTTCCCTGACAAAGCACAGAGGCTGATTAATTCTCTAACTGCCTGGGGCCCTCTGCACCAGGCTCCCAAAACCGCCTGGAGGCTCTTACATTTACTTGAGTGGTGGTGACTGCAGGGGCTGTCGATGTCGTGGACCCTAAACCCTGAACTCCACAGTTCTGCAATTAGAGCGAACTTCTGCGTGAGGCTTCTTCCCATGGACATGCCTGTCGACAACTTCATGGCCTGGCATGTGAAGGAGCGTTTCGTAGCTTTGTAAATATGGACGTTTCCGAAAATTAGGGGTACCCTATTCTGGGGACTTTATAATAAGGATCCAACTATTCGGGGTATTATGTTAGAGTCCTCTATCTTCGGAAACCCCATATCTGCAACGTCGTAATTCCTGAACTCCCCGTCACAGCCGAAACCCGGCTTTGCTGAGTTGTGGGTGGCAAGAGAAGTCTAGACATGCTCAATGCTGGGCCGGAAGCCTTAAACATCAACTCCTAGACCCTGCCCAAGAAAAGCCTGACCCTAAACCCTAAACCCTAAACCCTAAACCCTAAGCCCTAAGCCCTAAACCCTAAACCCTAAACCGAAGCTTTTGGTTTGGACTTTAGTCCTTCCTTTGTAGATCTTTGAACTGTCATCAAACCACCAGTCACAGAGATCCATTGTCCCCTTAAAGCCGAAGAATTGGCTGCGAACCATGGGGCTTGGTCTCCTTTTAGGGTATAGAGTAGACCCCAAACCCTGGTGGCACTTCTTCTAGGGTATAGAGTCGACCCTAAACCCTTGTGGCACCCGCTCATCAATCAAACCCTAAGCCGTGAATCCATATGAGCCCATAGTAGCCGGTGTAGGGTTTTGCGTAATCCTTATCGTAACCTTAACCTCAGAACCCTGTTTGTGGTGTGAAGCAGGGGTTACTCTTGAGGCGGAAGGTTTTTGGCTTCAGGCAATTTAGCGTTGGTTTCACGGGGGGGTGTTTGGACGCCTTACATGTGTAGGTTCTTTACGCCCCGAAGCCTGTGCAGATTGAGTCGTTAGTGTTTTATGGGCTTAAGGTTACTCCTGTAGGTTACACCTGAAACCAAAATCCTAGACCCCGGCCATAGATTGCCATAGATCCTTCGTGTGGGACACCAAGATTCGAAATCCTATTGCCCCAAACCCTAGCCGGCCCTAACCCTCGCTGCCCTAAACTTTCAAAACCTTAAACTCTAGATGCCTAGTTTGCAGTCGGAAAAAGGAGTTCCAAAAAACAAAAGCAGCTCTAAATGCCTAGTTTGGAGGAGACCCTAAACCCTAAACCCTAAACCCTAGTTTGGAGGAGAATGTGGTGAAGGCCTTCTCCGTCTCCCCGGCGGTTGTTCGACAATCTCAGACCTGGAGCTTCGGATGTTTAGGGCTTGGGGCTTCGGGTTTAGGGCTTTAGGGGTTTAGGGGTTGAGGGCCTAGGGCTTTAGGGCTTAGGGCTTTAGGGCTTTAGGGCTTAGGGCTTTAGGGGTTTAGGGGTTGAGGGCTTAGGCCTTTAGGGCTTAGGTCTTTAGGGCTTAGGGCTTTAGGGCTTAGGGCTTTAGGGCTTAGGGCTTTAGGGCTTTAGGGCTTTAGGGTTTAGGTTTAGGGCTTTAGGGTTTAGGGTTTTAGGGTTGAGGGCCATTCCTTTGCAGGGCTTGGGCGTGCTGTATACGGTTCTAGCTGGGTGTTTGAAGGGGTTACTAAGTACTTTGATCCTTGAAGTACGGCCTCATATGTACAATCAAGTACATCTGCTGCTTTGGGGTGTAAAGTCTCTAACTATTACAATGCGTTTTGGGTTTTAGCGATCATGGGGTTTCAGGGCTTGCCGTAACCCCCGAAAACCTAAGTGTGACAGGATTCAGGCAAGAAATCATATAAAGAAGGCCAGAAGAGGTATGTTTTCGGGTGTTAAAGTGGGATGAAGGACTGGGTTTCGTGTACTTCTCGCGCACTGGCATAACCTAGACTTTTGTAGGGTCCCTATACACTCTATATCAGGGCTATAATGTAGTAGTTAGAAAGCCAATGGAAGAACTGTTTAAACTTTCTGGGTCTTGTGATTTGGGTCTATCTTAGAGTCGGAACTGTTAAAGCTTAGAGGGTCAGATCGTTTCAGCAGCCCCAACAGCACGACGGCCCCCAGCTGCAAGCAAACGCATCAACAAGCTCTCCTCGCGAATCCGGAGACCTATGTAAATTTACCTGCACCCTAAACTTAAACCCTAAGTCTTAACGACATTGCGCTCACTCCTAAACCCTCAACTGTGAAAAGCCTCGTGTTTTCATGGCGCGGTGTGTGTTGCGGGTGCTTTACAGCGAACCACAGACTAGCAGGCATGCTGAATTTCAACTTGATATTGGCTTGCATATGTTTTGCTTGAATGAGACCGATTGTTGAAGAAGCTATGTCTTTGGTTCAGGGTGTCCGGGTTGCTCAACATACTCATGGCAGAGTAGATTCCCAACCCCTATATTAGGTGTTGGGGCCGCGCAGCTTCCGTCTGAGGAACGTTGGTTCAGATGTACCCCACTCCGACGACGTCGCGCTGTGGGATGCAGAGTGAGATCCTGACACATGAGGGCTTTGGTAACTGCTGTTTGCTTAAGAACCATCCCCCCAAAACATGTTCCTCATAAGCGCAAGATAATGGTTATTATTTTATATTTGTTGGGGGATCTTCGGCAAATAGTAGTTAGGGGTTTAGGGATCCCAGAACGAGGCTTCAGGCCTCAACGATCTGAGACGTGCGTCGCGTTTAGCCAGGCTTAGCCGAGCTCCAGACCTTAACATCAAGCCCCGCAACTAAAAGAAACTACAGGTGGGGGAGTTTAGGGTATATAGGGCTTCTATAAGGCTTCTATAAGGTATATAGACCTTCTATAAGGCCCCTATAACGGTAACTACCCACCTGAAAACGTCCTAGATCAAACCACTAAGACGAAGGCATCACATCATGGGCCTCGTCTCGTTGTTGAGTTCCCCAACCACGAAAAACCGAATCGCCTGCGTGTTTCAGCATTATAATTACAAAGGTACACATACCTGGAGAGAGGCAGATGTAAATACCGTAGGTCATAATTAAGTTTCTCGGCGTCGAGACAGCTACGAGATGCAACAAGTATGTTCAATAACCCTGACCCCATGAAAGCCCCAAGCACTGTAAACCCCGTAAGCCGTAAACCCTTAAACCGTCTCGGCCACACTGTGGCGTGTAGAGGGCAAGGTGCCGCAAGGAACGTGTGAAGCTTGCGGAGCTTGGGTTAAGACTCCTAGGTAGCATTCGGGAGACCCCTTGAAGGGTACCCTTCTAAACCCGTCTCTCTTAAAAGCGACCATATTGAGAGGGTCTATATCCCCAAGGGTCCCCCTAATCCTACCTCCTAAACACTGTGACACCAGCAAACTCTGCAGGGACCCTTGCAGGAACCCTAGCCACCGCGACCCTACTATCAACCCTTCTAGGAATCATCTTTAAAGGACCGCCGTAGCTAAGCCTAGAGGTTTAGGACTGTCTCTTTTCAAGATTCGAGACACTCCATGTTGGACAGTATATAATCTCAAGCTTAAACTGTTGAGCCGCTGTCCTTGCGCCTGGGCTTTTGAGTATTGTGTACGGGTTTTAAGGTACTGCCCTTATGGTCCCTGCAAAATTGTGGTACGTAGAGTAGACCCCCAGACCATAATCTAACACTTCCCTATACCAGACATGTGCCCAGCCTAAATTCCGGGAGCATGGGATTTGTGAGGAGCCGAATTCCCCAAGATCCCATCTATCCAGCCCGAGACCCACCCCGACCAGCCCCTGCGTCTACAGTTAGGCCAAGCTACCAAAAAACAAAAGGCATGCGTTGCTGGTTATGGAGACTCCCGGTTAAGGTTTGATTGTTTGAGGTTCGATAGTTTATTTTTCGGCAAGGTGAGTCTTAACCCAAAAAGATACACATTTGCGGACCAAATGTGCATGGGGAGCTGCGCCGATCGGAAAAAAAGGCCGGTGCCCTTGCCGGAATGCTCTGGGCGTTGTTTACATGGGGGGTTGTGTGCCCTTGCCGGTGTGGGAACATTGCACTTATGTTCTGAAACTCCCACACGAAGTCCAAATTAGGTTTCCCTTCAATCCAAAGTTTTATTTTGGCATTGGGGCGGGTCAAGGACGTAGTTGGGGACAGGAGGATATTCTGGGCTGCCTTCACCTTGTGGCCTGGATTCCCAGACACACAGCTACCGTACGGACGCCTCAAGTCTAGGCAGAAGTGCTTGCTTCACCCAGAGAGCCCAATACCCCTGAATTAAAGAATATACCTTAAAATCATAAGATGAAGGCCCCTATAATTTAAGGTATGTTCCTTAATTAGGGGGTATTGGGCTCTCTGGGCACTACACCCACCCACCAGCCTCCAAAGTCAGAACTACTGTTGATGACGTAAATCCTGCATTACCTTACGGACCCCAAACTACTGGAATTATGGTGTATCCTAAAGGATCCTAAACCCTAACCCCCGAAGAATCCTAAGCCCTCAACCCTACAAACCCCCCAAAGAACCCTAAACCCTAAACCCTATAAACCCCCCAAAAAATCCTGAGCCCTAAACCCTAAACCCTATAAGCCCCCCAAAGAACCCTAAACCCTAAACCCTATAAACCCCACAAAGAATCCTGAGCCAGATGAGGTCGGGCGGAGGCCCCGCCCTGGCTCTCAAAGAAATCCTCTGCCCTAGCCAAGTAGCGGCAGCCTTGGCCGGGTTTCGGGGGTTTGTAGGGTTTAGGGTTTAGAGGGGTTTAGGGCTTAGAGGTTAGAGGGGTTTAGGGTTTAGAGGGGTTTAGGGCTTAGGGTTAAGAGGGGTTTAGGGCTTTGAGGGCCTAGGGTTTTTAGGGTTTAGAGGGGTTTAGGGGTTAGGGGTTCAGGGCTTAGGGTTCAGAGGGGTTTAGGGTTTAGGGGTTTAGCAGGCCAGTTGCAAAAGGGTTTTACGCTTTTTGTGTCTTGGGTTTGAGGGCTTCGGGCTACAATAATTACCAATGTCAACGCTACACCTCCTTGTTCCCTGATGTGACTGTTTTACGATATACTTTTCTAATTGCGAAGGCCTTCTATATAAGAGTGAGACAGAGAGAGAGAGAGAGAACAAGCGACAGAGAGAGAGAGAGAGAGATATGCACATATGTATGTGTATGTATATATAGATATATGTATGTATATATATATATATAAGGTCGAGCGTGGCAGTGCGGGATCCTTTCTCCTTTCCCTTCCGGTCACATAGAGGTACCTGTTCGCAAGTAGTTTGTGAAACCTTTCAACCAAAGCCCAGAAGACTGGCTGCCAGAGAGTATTTGTACAACCTCCATAGGGTCAGTCACACAGCTCCTTATGAATGGATGATTCTGCAGTTTCAGGGCGGTCTAGAGGGTCTGGAGCAGGTTAGGGTTCAGGGCGTGCGGTTTACGGTGTTGGGGTTTAGATTTAAGTTTTTCTGGTGGTGGGGCTGTCGGTTAATGGGTCGACTTATCATGAACTTTAAAGCCCTATAAGCAAATTCCTGGTTTTGTAACCAAAACATAACAGGCGGCATTTTGCCCGTATACAGAGAGGACTGATGCCTATTTCCGTGTCTTACTGCGCCAGCGTTCTTGAGCATGAAGCCTTCATGACAGCGACCCTCGTTTCCGCAGTGTCCTGTCATTTCTGAAAAGAAGTTGGTAGCGCATGCTGAACTTGCATGTGTGCTATCATCACCCTGGCTAGCCCTAAACCCCCAAACCCTAAAACTCCCAAGACTCTTCGCCTGAACGGCTTGCTTGTCTTGTCGTTGCACCCTCAGTTGCCTGGTGTTTCATCCTCGATGGCCCTCTTCCGGACCCCGTGAAAGCTCGATCGGTGCAGTAAACCCTTGGTTTTCGTATCCACGTGACGACTGCGACTCTCGGATTAAGCCCCTGTAAAAACCCAGACACCCTATGGAAACTCTGTGAAAACCCTGGCATAACCCTCTCGAAGCCTCGAGCACCTCATGACCGGATTTAGAATCGAAGCTCGGCCATGCTACCCTCGCCTCTCTGAGCCCTCCCCAAAAAACCAAAAACAGGATAGGGTCTCTACCCTAATATAGGGGCCTTAATAATTACCTATACTCTTTTGGGGGATCCTTATTCTAATTATACTAGACAGGGCCCCAAAACCCTATTTCTAATTATTGAGGCCCCTAAGCCCTAAACCCTTATAGTAGCCCTCATCGAACCCGTGAAGGAGCCCTTTAAAGGAACCCCCATTATTAAGGTCTCTACACCCTACACCCCACCACGCTCCCCGCCCAGGACTTGCTGAATGCAGTCTTTGAGGGCAACTTGCTGGAGTCCTTCAAGACCAAGGTCGGGAGCTGTAGTGGGTTTAGGGTTTAGGGCTTAAGCGGTCTTTGGGGGTTGGTTTGTGGGGGGCTTTTGGTCCGAGAACGGTTTAGGGTTAGGGTTTAGGGTTTAGAACAGTTTGAAGAAGGCTTCCCGCAAGCCTTTGCATGCCTGTTTAATTGACTTGAGCAGTTTGTGGATGTGGGTTTCCGATTTTTTGGGGGGTGCAACACATCTGGGGCTGAAGCCACCGTTGGCTGTTCGCCAACTTTGTGCCGATGTGACGAGGTTTTACTTGAAAACCTATGTGCACCGCCTAGCAACTCCCACAGACGTTTTAGTTTCTGTAGGCGTGCCAAACTACCGCTTGGCCTTCTAAGTGCACTCATTGTACATGTTGATCCTTCAGCGCGCACCATCAACCCGGACCGTACACCCAGTTTTGCCAACCCCGTGCAACCCCAATGCACCATATCGATCTCAAGGTCTACTGCAGAACTAATGCAACCCAATCTGTTCAATGTTTACAGATTTTAGAGACCTCAGTTGAGGGCGCAATATCGGGGTCTTTACGAATTAGAGCCGTATTTGTCCCCTTTACAGAAGTGTATAATAATGTACTGGAATCAAAGTGTACATAAGGCCTCTCTAGGGTGGGGATTGCGCGAGATTTCGGGTTCGGTTCGTAGGCTTTCTCACACTTGCGAGCGATACCCGATACTGGTATATAGCCCCAAACCCTATAGAGCCCTAACCCTAAAACCCCAAAGCCTTAACATCCTAAAACCCTAAAGCCCGAAATCCCTAAAGCCCCAAAACCCTCACGCCCTGAAACCATGAAGCCTCAAAGCCCTCCACCCTCAATGTCCCGCCCTCCGTGTCTCATACCCTAAACCCTGAACCAGAAACCCTTAAACCCTAAACTCAACGCCCTAAACCCTAAACCCTAAACCCCAGCCCTGGAAACCCTAAACTTTAAGCCCAACCTAAACCCCTTAACCGTGTGTACCTCTAAACCCTAAAAGCCTCTTCCCATAAACCCGAAGGCCAAAACCCCGAAACCCTAAAGCCCTATAAGGCCCAAAGCCCAGGGCCGAAAACCCGCAGCCATCGCAGTGAAACCCGGAAGCCAAGACCGACCCGGACCCTAAAACACCTAGTCTATGGGCCTTAAGAATTACAAGAATTCGAATCGGGTTTTTTGGGGCTGCTTTAAAGGGTTCTACAAGGGCTACTATAAGGGTTTAGGGTTTAGGGGCGTTAATAATTTGAATAGGGTTTTGGGGCCCATTATACTATAGTTATAATAAGGAACCTCCAAACTAGTATAGGTAATCATCTAGGGCCCTACATTGCCTGACCTGTGTGAAGGACGTATAACCGTATATAAGGAAATCATGAGGGTTTAGGGCTTCAGGGACCTGTAATACCAAAACAGAAATCATTAGGGTTTAGGGTTTAAGGACTTATACAAGTATACAAGGAAAGCAAAAGGGTTTATGGGACCTATAGTATATACAAGGAAATCATAAGGGTTTGAGGGTTTATGATAGTATATAAGAAAGTCATAAGGGTTTAGGAGGTTTAGGATTTAGGCCCTATAATGGTATATGAGGAAATAACGGTTGAAGGACTTATAAGGAATCACAACGGTCTGAGGATTTATTCGCATATAAAGAAATCATAACGTTTTTCGGCTTAGGGCTTAAAGCGCCTACCATTCTCAAGCCCGACAGTGCATATAAGGACATCATAACTAGGAGTCTTTCAAAGGTATAACATAGATTATGTGGGGTGAAGGTAATGCGGTCGCACGGGCTACTGGTACATGCTGTGACTGCGAGGACCCCGGCAAGGTGAACATGGCCAGAGGCTGAGTACTTCTGTTGTCTCCTAAACCCCCAAAGCGATTTAGGGTTTGGATGTTGCCCGAGTTTTCCGAAGCTCAGCCAAAACCTTATAAGCCTTCATCCCCAAGCACATGCCTGACAGGGTAATGCTAATGCATGTGGCTTCTGGGCCCGTAAGTCCCAAAAAAGCGTTTCTCAAGAAATCCTTAGAACTCTAAACTCTGCAGCTGAGGCAAGCATGCTTCCCGTCCTGGTCGGTCGGCCACCGCCGTGCTTATGAGTTGGTTCGTGTTGCTCATGGTTGTTCGCTCAGAGCCGTAGTGATGAAATGTATCCTACACGGGCTTAAGGTTCAACTGCGAAAGGGTTCATATAATTCATAATATGAAGGTACAAGTCCCTTATATATATATATATATACAAACATACATACATACACTTTCACGGATCGCGATCGTTCCAGATGAAGTAGGTGAGCTGCCCCAGCTTTATGCGGAATTCGGAACCGCCGGAGTCTCGCATGTGAAAACGATGGTCCCTTGATGTCTTTTGGGAACTTGGTCATAGGGTTTTCTTATAGTTTAATCTGGAGGGGTCGTCTTGATTGGGATCCTGACAAGGGTCCTACCACTCAGGGTTCTCTGTAGGGGTCTCCTTCGTTTCCGAAAC
This sequence comes from Symbiodinium sp. CCMP2456, assembly GCA_905221635.1. Lineage (NCBI taxonomy): Eukaryota > Dinophyceae > Suessiales > Symbiodiniaceae > Symbiodinium > Symbiodinium sp. CCMP2456. The sequence goes on along the minus strand of CAJNDV010006657.1, from coordinate 10,238 downwards.
TCCAATCTGCGGCCCAAGTCAGTCCTATGATCTTGGATCAACTCCCAAGATTGCACGATTGTTTTGCCAAGCTGCTACGAGATCTCTACTTAAGGCTCAAGTAAGGTTTTACTTTACGGCCCCAGGGGACTTTGGGGCCTGGGATTTGTGTGAGCAAGGCTATAGACAAAGTAGCGAGGAAGCCACCAATGCGCAGAGACCTGCCATGGCTGCTCCGCGCGTCGTCGACGAGACGGCACGCTTCACGCCCGTTGGACACCAAGCCGGCGCCCAGAAAGCATTAGGGTTTAGGGTTGAGGGTTTAAGGCTTTTCCTTAGCCTCAACTTTCTTTAAACCTATGAGGGCGACTAGGAAGCTTGTTTGAGTTTAGATGAGTGTTGCTAAGTCCTAGAGAAAGCAGAACCAAGAAGATGCAAGATGATAAAACCCTAAACCCTAAACCCCTAAACCCTAAGCCCTAAAAAGCCTAAACTGATAAACTTCAGGCTCGAAGCCCAATACCACCGCACGAATTAATGCACATCTGCTACGGCTGCCGGTCTAGCTGCGTCGGCGCTGAAGCTCACTTTGGGGCCTTTGGTTTCGGATATTTGAGGCTTTCAGGGCTTAAGGCTTAGTGTCTGGAGTGCAGTTAGAGTTCAGAGATATGCATACACAAACATGCATACATACACGTAGATACACATGCATTGTTACCTGCGTACACACGAACGCGCGTAGATACGTATGGCCTGCATTCTTTGTTAGTAAGGTATTGTTTATTACAACACTACCGTCGTAGAGATGGCAGGCTGGTGAGGTGATACTGCATATCTAAAGTCCTAACCCGTCGATGCTGAACCTTCAACCCGACCCGGCTTTCAAGTGTAATGCTGCGAACCATAAGCCCCAAACCCTAAGCCCCGAACCCTAAGCCCTAGACCCAAAGCCCAAAACACTAAGCCCTAAACCCAAAGCCCCAAACCCTAAGCCCTAAACCCAAAGCCCTAAGCCCTAAACCCAAAGCCCCAAGCCCCAAGCCCAAAGCCCCAAACCCTAAGCCCTAACCCCTAAATCCTGAACGCGGATCCCAAAACCGTACAGCCGACAACACCAACTCCTAAACTCGCGCTCGACCTCTGGAGCCCATCCCTCAAAGCTCGGATCTAGGGGTGATCGGTTCAGGGTTTAGGGTTTAGGATTCAGGGTTTAGGATTTAGGGTTTAAGGCTTAGGGCTTATTAGGGTTCAGGGTTTAGGATTTTGGGTCTAAGGTTTAGGGTAGAGGGTTTAGGGTTTAGGGTTTAGGGCTTCTGATCTTGGGGTAATCTGTAAAGGGGGCTCCTCTGAACCCACGCGAAGTAGTTTTTTTACTCCTAAACGCCTAATGTAGGGGCCTAAATAATTACCTTTATTATTTTGAGGGGTTCCTTATTATAATTGTACTATACAGGACCCCAAAACCCTATTCTAGATATTAAGACCCCCTATATATTACAGGGTTTAAGCTTCAGGAAAGGACGGTTGGGGCCAGGGTTTTGGGGTTGAGGGCCCAGCCTGCTTTGGGATGACTTTTGGGATTCACGTTTTGCGTTTAGGGTTTAGGGTTTAGGGTTGTTGCTTCAGAATTGCAGGGGGTAGAGGTTTGTACGTTGCTTAAGGCTTTAAGTGTACCAAAAAATCCCTGCCCTGAAAGTTTTCGGTGATGACTTGCTGTCCACAAATAGTGCCTACTTTGCTGCTGCCTTCCGAACCCCGATTCCCTAAACCCTAAAACCCTAAACCCTAATTCTAGGCATTGTAGATTCGTTGTGTCACGCCGACTTCTGCACCTATGAATCCTCGCCTGGCTNNCGAGTTGTGAGAGTGTAAACCCTAATTCTTCGCGCAAGGTGGGCACGTGGAGCTCCTCACGAGCGTCACCTACCCCGGGCTCGTCTTCAAGCCTGTGACGGCAGGACCCGAGCCTCCTTGAGTTTAGGGTTTAGGGTTTAGGGCTTAAGGGTTTAGAGTTTAGGGTTTAGGGTTTTAGGATTCCTGGGTTCGGGTTAAGGGGTTTTAGGGTTTTAGGGTTTAGGGTTTAGGGTTTAGGCTTTACTGTAG
>CAJNDV010006646.1:71746-86645 GCA_905221635.1 Symbiodinium sp. CCMP2456 | reverse complement strand
GAGCAAACGCCCAGCAAGCAAGCAAGAGAGAGATAACGTAGGGGCCTAAATAATTACTTGTGCTATTTTGGGGGTTCGTTATAGTATAAAAGCCCTGTTCTAATTAATAAAGCTTCTATATAAAAGAGCGTGCGAGAGAGAGAGAGAGGGAGAGAGGGAGAGAGAGAGAGAGAGAGAGACTGGAAGAGATTCCATTTGGCATCATGAGCCTAGGAAATGAACTTCAACAACGCGACCTATGATGTGCTTTGGCGTGTGCCAGATAGTGGACTGGGCTCCACCGGAGTTCCATGCTGTTCCATCACCGACTCTTCTTGCGAGAGGTGGGACTTCCGGGCTTTTGGGGAAACTTGTGGGGTTTTACCAGGATCCCCCCCTTCAAGTACCCTTTAATGGATGTCTTATGGTCCTTAATAGTGGGTCTCCTGGGTATATTAGAGGGCCGTTGGGGGGTCTAGGTAAGATCTAGGGTTAAGGGTGTCTAGGGTTCAGGGTGTTTAGTGTTTTGGCCTTAGGTCCCTCATGCAAACACCCAGCACCACAAGTAGCCAAAGCGACCCAAAGCTAAAGATGGACACCCGTACCGTTGATATTATATATATATATTTTTTATATATATATATATATTATATATATATATATATACCCTGCATTACCTATAATAAGGAATGTACTGTAATTCCCATAGATTAGGGTCCTCCCCTAAACCCTAAACCCTTAAACCCCTAAACCCCTAATCCTTAAACCCTAAACCCAGTATTACCTTAAGGCGCGCTCTACTAATGTAGACAGATTCAGGCTCGACCTCGCTGACTGCAGTGAGGAGGGAGCAGGGATGACATGACAGCCTTGCAGGAACTAGCTGCTAGTAGAGTCTTAGGGTTTAGAGTTTAGGTTTTGGGTTTAGGGATTTAGGGGTTCAGGGTTCAGCTGTGAGTACTGCAAGTACTGCATCATTGCAGCAGTATGTCGGGATGGTAAGGTTAGCAGTTGCACAGGCGGCTCTCATTGGGTTTAGGGTTGAGGGTTTAGGGTATCTCTGTTTGCGGATAACCCTGCCAGAAGCCAAAGAGCCCTTGGACCATAAAACACTACAAGGGAGCTCAGCGGCTAGTATACACCGCAAAAGGCCTATTGTAGTTCATACACCCTAAATCCTAAACCCTAAACCCTAAACCCTGAAAGTGTCCAGGTACTGCCAGAACTCCTCGTGGCCACCTTTCGGGGGGACATGGTCGATGCTGGCATCAAATACTATAGGGGCCTAAATGATTACCAACACTACTTTGGGGGGGTTCTTTTTATGATTATAGTATACCGCAAAGCCCGGCAAAACCCTCTTCTAAGTACTAAGGCGCCTCCATTACTCTTGAGAAGTCTTGCTTTGTAGCTTCGGCGAACGGTTCGAAGGCTCTGGGGATGGGGGGCTGAAGAGTTGTTCTAAAGCCACCCATCTATGTGTACTGTAGAAGTATAAGCTGTATATGTGAGCCCTCGGTTTAGCATGGACGGGGTAGGTTGTAGGGTGTAGGGTATGGGTTTTGGGTTTAGGTATATATATATATATGTGGACAAGCAGACAAGCACTTGTCGGACATTGCTGATACACGGTTGCACCAGCAGGGAAGATGTTCATGTTGCATGTTTCCCTCTTGCTTCTCACATCTTCCCTGAGCTAGAAAAGCTGTTTGGACCTGCTTCTTTGTAACACAGCGGCCGTAGTAATTAAAATCGAGCATCGGGGGTGGATGTGTTGACGAAGCGAAACAGAGGACGACAGACACATCACCAAAACATGTGTACAAGGGCAAGCAAGCATTGATAGATGGGAGCCCTAGGGCATTGTCGCACGAAACTTTCGGCTCTTACATTACTAATGTAGGCGCCTCAATAATTACCAATACTATTTGGGGGTTCCTTTTTATAGATATAGTATAATATACCCCAAAACCCTAGTCTAATTATCAAGGCCCCTACATTACGCCGTTCTCTTTATCTGTCTCTGTCTTTCTCTCAGAACCTTTCTAAAACTCCAAACCCTAAACCCTAAACCCTAAACCCCCCTAAACCCTAAACCCTAAATCCTAAACCCTAAACCCTAACCAGCCGACCGAGGATGTATCCAAACATGAAGACAGCTACAGCCAGGGCTGAGGGCTGGGCTACAAAGGGATGGACGGTCCCTCGGCGGTCAACATTTTCGTGGTTTAGGGTTAAGCTTAGGGGTTTGGGGTTTTGGGGGGTTAAGCGCTTAGGGCTTAAGGGATCTAGGGCTTCGGTTTGAGGTCTTTAGGGGCTTTGGGATTTAGGGCTTAGAGTTCAGTTTGGCTCCAGTGTTGGTTTAGGGTTTAGGATCTAGGTCCAAGTCGATATCTACTCCTCGTCTACTCCAGAAAATACTGATACACCAGTTCTTGTATCCTAAACCCTAGTGCCTAATCACTAGGTTCTTTGCCTATGAAATGGTACCAAGGCCATATTACGGGATCTTCGTTTTGTTTGTAATTGGCTGTTCTTCGGGTCTGAAGTTTCTAGATGCAATGCACCCTGCACTATTCGGAGTGCTGCGGGTTGAGTGGTGTATCTGAACCTTTGGACGAAACCCTAAACCCTAAATCCACACATTCTGCACGCCACTCCGGGAAACCGCAGCATGAGCCCTAAAGCTGGCTGCTACCAGTACGTAGTTTAGGGTTTATGGCTGGAGGGCTTACTGGTGTTATGGGTTTAGGGTTCAGTGTGTAGGTTTGCGGGCTTGAGGTTTCTGAAGCCATGGGACAGGCCTAAACCCTGAACTCTCAACCTCAAAATCTTAAACCGCAACCCTGAACCCTAAACCCTGAACCCTAAACCCTAAACCCTAAACCCTCAACCCTCAACCCTCAACCCTAAACCGTAAGGTGGAGATCGCCTTTCCGCTGCACCCTGCCGATGGCATTGGTGGGCTCCTCTCGGCAGGCCAAGGTACCTCCTTGGCTGAGAGGCTGGGGTCGTTTGGGATTTAGGGTTCTGGCTTGTTATTTGGGGTTTGGGGGTTTAAGGCCTTGAGGTTGAGGGCTTTGGGGTTTGAGTTTAGGGCTTTGGGGTTGAGGGTGTTTAGGTCTTTGGGTTTAAGTTTAGGGCTTTGGGGTTTAGGGTTTTGGGGTTTAGGGTTCTGGATTTCGGATTTGGGGGTTTCGCGTAATAGCTTATACTATATTCGAATATTTTCCAAAACAATATGGATTCCACAACCCCTATATTGGGGGTTTCTGGGTTTAGAGTGTAATATGCTATAGATCAAACATCTGCCCCTGAGAGGTTCGATCCGAATGCAGGTGCGAAGTATTGGTCGGTGGACTTCTCGCGTGCAGAGCACCCCTTCTTCACGTCGAACTCGTCCCTCTTTGGACAGCTCTGTCCGTCCATTCAGAAGGACCCGCAGAAGAAGGTCACAAGGTCGTGCATGAAAATCTTGATTCAAGCTGTTGAAGCAGCAGCAGTAGCGCCGCTAGATCACATCTTCTGTAGCACAGACGTGACGTGATACCCTAAACTACCACACGCTAAACCCTAAACCCTAAACCCTAAACCATATAAACCCGAAGCACAAAGTATCTGCACCCCGAAGGATCAGCCGACGCTTTTGGGAGCGGATCAGTGGAGCTGCTACTGGGAGTGGGTCTGGCAGCCTGTGGGAGGCCATCGCTACATGCACAATCCGGACACCTTTGGGTTCCTACAGCATCTTGGTTTAGGGCTTTGGGGTTCAGGGTTTAGGCTTTGGGGTTCAGGGTTTAGGCTTTGGGGTTCAGGGTTTAGGCTTTGGGGTTCAGGGTTTAGGCTTTGGGGTTCAGGGTTTAGGGCTTTGGGGTTCAGGGTTTAGGCTTTGGGGTTCAGGGTTTAGGGCTTTGGGGTTTAGGAGTTTAGGGGTTTAGTAGATTGTTAGGGATGACAGTAGAAGCCCAGAAAGTTCTAAACCTACTAGCCTCAAGGCGTAAGAGCAATGCACAGGGAATCCCAGCACTAATTGTCCTTCATCCGGTTTTCAACTTTTTGGGAGTTTTACTATAGGGTTTATAGAGCGTTCATGGTTTGGGGTTGTGGGTCCTTGATCTCTGTTCGAGTCTTAGAGGACCCTAAGCCCTAAACCCTAAACCCTATTATTCCTATTATTATGAGTATTATCATTACTATTACTACTATTCTTATCGGGTTTCTGATTACTGGGGAGGGTCTAGGTTCAGGCCCCTAAAGACTACTGGTTTAGGGTTAGGGTTTAGGGTACTCTCTGAATCATAATCAGTATTGGGAACACGTCTGTTTAGGGGTCTAGATTTAAGGCTTAAGGTCTGGCCCAGTAGTTACCAAGAGCTATCCTTGGGTAGTGTCCCCATAATTGTTATACTGTGGTTTCTAAGAAAGACCATACCAAAATCGGTTATGGTAGACCCTGAAGCCTAAACCCTAAAACCCTTAACCCCTAAACCCTAAACCGTCACTGTGACCGATGAGGTTCGCTGGACCGGAGGGTGAAGAGCTCTGCGGCAACATTGAGTGGCCTGCGCGATACTTCTGTTTGAAGTACTCCTACTTGCTGCAGTGTTGTAGGGATTGTATTTATAAAATTAAAAAGAGGCCTACAGATTTTTAAAGTGTAACTAGGATTTTATAGGTGTTTCTGTTTTTGAAATTTAAGTCTGCTTTTTGGAACACTTTAAGGGAACACTCCTAAGAACCTTTTTGGATCCCTGGAAGAGCCCAGGATACGTCCTGGCTCAAGTCTACCAAGCTGAAGTCGCCTATGCGAAGTCCACAGGCGAGAGAAACCCTAAGCCCTAAGCCCTGAACCCTGAACCCTAAAGCCTAAACCCTAAACCCTAAACCCTAAACCCTAAACCCTAAACCCTATCCATTCAGGAGCTTAAGGAGCGTAGGGGTTTAGGGCTTATAGGGTTACGGGTTTAGGATTTCAGGGTTATTTAGGATAAGGGACCCGAATACATAGCACCCCAGTTAGTAGGATCCCTTTTAAGGATCACCCCCTAACGTCCTGAAAGCCCCATTCTTGGGAGCTTCTCAGGAGATGTTGGGAAGTCCCCTAAACCCTAAACCCTCCGTGCCTAAAGCAAACCCTAAACCCGAAACCCGAAACCCGAAACCCTACACCTTAAACCCTAAACCCTGAACCCTAAACCCCTTCAAGCCTTATTTAGTGAGGCTCCCACCCTCAACCCTAGTTTAGGGGCCTTCATATAATTACCTACATTATTTTGGTGGGGTTCCTTATTATAGGATATAGTATAATATACCCCAAAACCCCACGAAAACCTATCGTCAAGATCCTACTGATTAGGATCTAAATTCGAGGGATCTTGGGAGGGGGAGATCGATGAGTTTGACGCAAGGGGTTGCTTTGAGGGTTTAACGGTTTAGGGTTTAGGGTTATAAGGCTTCGGGTTTCAGGCTTCGGGCTTTCAGGGGGGTTGAGTTTCGAGTTTGGGGGTTTTGAGGCTTACGTGGGGGGCTCGAAGTCTGAATCATATCCCTGTCGCTCCCATATGCTTATGCTGTAACTTACTCTAACAACCCATGTTCTCATTTTTTCAAGGCCCTTAAACCCTAAGCCCTTGTAGTATCCCTTTTGAGGAACCCTTGAAAGGCCCCCCCCAAAAACCCTATTTCTAATTATTAAGGCCCTTATAAGCCCTAAGCCTTCCCCCTGCTCCTGAGGCGCCTAGACTAGCTAAACCCTAAACCCTAAACCCTAAACCGTTGCTCCTGAGGCGCCTACACGAGCAGCATCTGGACGCTGCTCAAGGGATCTTTCTGCACGCCGGAGAACGGCTGCTCGGTGGCTGTCCTTCGTAAGGTCGTGACGATCTACGCGCGCTACTTCAATCTCAAGGCGGGGCTTAGGGGTTTAGGGTTTAGGGTTTAGGGTTTAGGTCAGGAAAGAGGCGACGCTAAGTCAGCGAATCAGATCATAAGGGAAAGGCCGTTGTATAAGGCATTGCTAACTTCAAGACGCCGCCAGGTCTTGGTAGACAATTCAGCGACGTCCTGTGTGAGATATGCTACGAATAAGACTGCCGCCAACTACACTGGTGGGCCATGCTTCAATGCTTCTGTGGATGTGCGGCTGCCATCCTGCACTGAAGTGCGCTCGCAGATACGAGGCTCAATCCGCGAAGACCGCTTTCTTGATGTTCGCGTCTCTGGAATGCCGACACGGGAGTGCCTCCAGCTCTGGACTCAGGTTTAAGCTATGTATGAACTTATGGGGTCCGGTCAAAGGTTTTAAAGATTGTACCTGTGGCTCCACTTGCCTATTGTTAAATTGGCACTACTTGGGAGTGAGTATGCCTTACTTTGGGTCAGAGCCTACTATTTTGTGGCACTTGGGGATACAGTTAAGTATTGCTAAATTGGATGCTCGTTTAACTTTTGTTGCCCACTCTTTGGACACTGCCCCCACTCAGTAACAGTTGAACAATATTAATAATATCTATTTGTCTCTGCATATAAATATAAATATATATATATATATGCACACATATGTTATATATATATATGTTTATTTAGACTGTTCCTTGATGGGGGGCAGTACCCAGCCCATTCTCTTCCACAAATGTGGTGTATCAACGACAGATCAGCGGGCCGAAAACGGAACCAGACCCGGAAGCATGGGGGTAGTTGTCTAAGTCAGGGTCTTTTCTTAGAGTCTTTGGGTTCCTTAAAGCGATCTGAAAGGGTTTCTGTAGGGATCCGTAAGGGCACTATAAGGGTTCTATATGGGTAGTTCTCTGAATTAGGCCAGGCACCCTAAAAGGGATCCGAATTTGGAGAACTACCCATTCTTGAACCCTAGACCCTAAACCCTAAACCCTAAACCCTAAACCCTAACTGAACCCCTACAGCAACCCTGGGCTCCGAAACCTCCCGGCCTTCCCCCCCCCCCCCTCCCGCACCTTCTTGTTTAGGGTTTAGGGTTTAGGGTTTAGGGTTTAGGGAGGGGGGGGGGCACCAAACAACAGCACAAGCCCACAGAGCCACATGGAACCCTGGCCCTGTGCCTCAATCTGAAGCTCTACACCGAGACGCTGAGCCAGGCAGGAAAAGAGCTTTTACGAGGTAAGATAGAGTCCTAATATACTCCACCGATATATTTTTTGGGGTTCCTTGTTGTTATTATATATATATATATATAATTTACCCCAAGACCCTCTTCTAATTTTTAAGGCCCCTACATCACGAGGAAACAATCCTGAACCGACTGTCCTTCCACCCTGGGCCCTATGTCCAATAAGTACGCCCGAACGATGCCTGGATGGCTTCAAGTTTTCCAGCCCCGTCTCCACTCGAAAATCCAGGGAGTCATCTGGAATCGGGAATTTAAGGTTTCAGGGGTTTCGGGTTAAGGCTTTGGGGGTTTAGGGTTTAGCTTTTGAGTTTTGAGCCCCATACGTCGGATAACCACAACCCTAAACCCTGCTCCTGTACCGTCCTGCCAGCAACCCAAGTGAGCCGCAAGATATGCGAAGGCGTCATGTTTTGGAGTCGGGTTCCGGGTGCTAGGCCCTGCTAGGCTTTCGAATTTTGATATAGGGGTGAAGGGTTTGGCGCACAAGGACCCTGGTACCCCAACAGGAACAGAATACCATCCCCAGACGACATCCCATGAAGTACTTGTGGGGCCAGGTACATACTCTTTAAGTGCTTGAAAATTCAGGATCAGGGCCAGTAAGGCTAGTAGTTGACAGAGGATTCAGGACATTCGTTGATCGCAAATGCTGTAGCCCTGAACGCCTATCCCGTAACCCCAAACTCTACATCCTAAATTCCTACGATCCAATTTTCGAACCCTAAGGGATAAACTGATCCTACACCCAAAACCCCTTTATTCCTAAGCCCAACCCCTGAGCCCAATCCCGAAGGACGAATAAAGTGTCCTTATACTTACAGTACGCGCCTAAGATACCCTTAAGCAAGTAACCCGAAGATATCCGAAAACTCTAAACCCCCCAAAGTCCTAACGTCCTATACCCTAAGGTTGTTTATCGTGTATATATATATATATAGCAACCTTTGTAGATCCTGGCAAGAGAAGCCCAAGGGTACCGGAAAACCCTAAACCCTGAACCCGAAACCTCTAAATCCTAAACCCTAAACTGGCTTATGAACACAAGAAACAATGTTGTCACCCCTATAGAACCGTTTAGACAGAGCCCTAAACTTAGACCCTAAACACTGAGCCTTTACCTGATAGACCCGTCGAGACGGAGCCCTAGAAGGTAGCTCTTCGATGTCATCGACGTCCCTAAACCCTAAACCCTAGAAGGTAGCTCTTCGATGTCATCGACATCCCGAAACCCAAAATCCTAAGGTACCTCTTCGATGTCATCGATAGCGGAGGACTGGTCTTCGACAAGTACCGCAGGCGTCGGGCCCGGAAAGGATGTCGGACGGTTTAGGGGTGTTAGGGTTTTAGGGTTCAGAGTGCAGAGTTTAGCTTGCTGCTTGGGTTTAATTACGGGTTTCGATCTCAGGGCTTATAGTAGGAGTCCAAAAATTGGATACCCAATAGCCTCAATGCTAAGGAGCAATGTATGAGGAATCCTGGCACTATTTGACCTTAATCCGGTTTCCAACTTTTTCGGGTTTACTATATAGGGTGGTCTTGCCCCTCAGAACTTTGAGCCACCCTTTTTTCTTGAATAATCGGATTCCTTGCCCGCGAGTTACTCAACCCTAAACCTCTGAACCCTAAACCCTGCCGTAACCCCAAGTAACTTGTAACGCCCCTAAACCCTAAACCCTAAACCCTTGTAGCATGCAAAAGGAAATCTTAATCAGGAGCCATAAAAAGGTAGGTTGTAGAGGGTTAAACCCATGCAGCTCCAAAACATCCCCGGTAGTGCCAAACCCTAAACCCTCGGGGTTTAGGGTTTAGAGTTAAGGGTTTAGGGTTTAAGGCTGAGGGCCCTAAAGCTATCAGACTTGGTAGTGCCAGCCAATGCTGTGGACATTTGCTGAGGATGCGCTTCCAGGAGGAGATTCGACATCAGCCGCCATGCCATGTTTATGGTCCGGGGGACGAGTTTTAGGGATTGTTTGATCCTCTGGTTTTGGATGTTAGCATCAAGCCCTAAACCCTAAACCCTAAACCCTTAGGTTAGGAGGCAGAGTTTCAGAATCAGGGTTCTTGTGTTGTTGCATTCAGCAAATCAGGTCTAAACTCGTGTTGCAGCACAAGGTTTAGGGGTTTAGGGTTTAGGGTTTAGGGGTTTAGGGGTTTAGGGGTTTAGGGGGTTAGGGTATAGGGGTTTAGGGNNTTTAGGGTTTAGGGTTTTGGGTCTTCAGTCTAGATGCTGGTTCGCCATGGTTCGTCTATAGGGGTCCGAACCAGTATTCATCGTATTTCCTTACTTACTGTTTCGTGCAGACTTATAGGAGAACATACAACCCAACCCAATTCTGCTCTAGCTACTAAGGCCCCTCTACTAGGACATTTCTTTGGTCGCTCTTGTTCAGAGTTGATCTAACCCAAACCCGAAACCCTAAACCCCTAAATCCTAAACCTTTGGTCGCTCTTGTTCAGAGTTGATCTAAGCAAGCTATTCATTCATGATGAAGTGCCGTAGCGAGGCTCACTCCCTTTTTCTTAGGGCTTTGGTACCCCAACGCTGCTCTTCTGTACGTGTATGCACTGTGTAGGCTAAGATACGCATCCTCGAAGCAAGAAGACCTAGCATAAGCCGGGGTTTAGGGCTTAGGGTTTATAGGGTTTATAGGGTTTAGAGGGCTTATGGGATACTGAAATCCTACAAACCTGCATTGAGGATCGATGTTGCTTTGCGCGAGTCCGTGGCAGCGATCTTTGTGGTGGACAGCACCACGGGCGTGATGCCGGATGACAAGAAGTCTCCTGGTCGAAGCCCACTAGCTACTGGGTTTAGGGTTTAGGGTTATAGAGGCGGATACTATAGTCCCTAATTGCCACCACCATAATTACCATGCAACCCTTATAGTAGCCCTTATATACAGTAGCCCCTATAGTCACCTTTGCATAAAGTATCCCTATATATATTTTTTACTCAGGTCCCATTCTCGAGACGGCTTTACAAGCCTAGCCACATCGATCTTAAGTCACACATCCTGAAACCCGAACCAGGAGACCCAAAACCGGCTCCAGCAGGATCGAATGCTGAGCGACTAGTTATACAGGGTTTAGGGTTAAGGGGCCTGTTCTGCAGCTTCCGCCCCTCCCGATTCCCTGCATGGTGTGTCTTGGGGGTGATTGAGGTCCCGATCTGTTTTTAAGTTCGGGTCTTGGGTTCATTTCCCTACTGTAGGGGCCTAAATAATTACCTACTATATTTTTTTGGGGGGTTCCTTATTCTAGTTATAGCATAATATACCCCAAAACCCTAGTCTGACTTTTGACGCCCCTACATTAGGCCCCATGACCCCTCAACCCCCAAGAGGGCCCTGAGCCCTAAATTCGTTTCCCCTCCTTCTCTCCAGGCTTGCGAAGTCTCTCAAAGCCGTCGAAATAGAGGGGCCTGAATAATTAGAATAGGGGTTTGGGGGTTCCTGATTATAATTCTAATACTGTATACCCCCCAAAGCCTATCCCAAAACCCCAAAACCCTAATTGGGGGTTCCTTAGTATAATCAATACACCCCCCAAAGCCTATTCTAGTTATTAAGGCCCCTATATTATATTCCCTAAACCCCAAAACTCTACTAGGCCCTAAACCCTAAACCCTAAAACCCTAAACCCTAAACCCTAAACCGTAGCCCCTGAACCCTCAGCCGTAAAGCCTTCAAATCAGGATCGCGAAATATCTCAAAGATGTCTATATCAGCAAGGGCCTGCGGGTGGTGCTCGCTGTGGCCGCTGGTCGTGAGTGTAGAGGTGTGAATAGCTGGGAATAGTTCGGGGTTTAGGGGTTTAGGGCTAAGGGGTGTTGGGAAGAGTCTTTCGTAGAATACTTAGTTTAAAACATTCTTGACCCTGAACCCTATAACTCCCATTGAAGTGCTTGAGGACCCCATAGTAGCAAAGCCTTTGGCATTTGGGATCCCGGGTGTAATATAGAAGCCTAGATAACTACCGGTATTTTGCTTTAGGGTCTCTTAGTATTCGTATACTCCTAAAGGCGCCCATAGTATTCCTTGGGGTCCGTAAATGTCAGTATACTACAAAACCTAAACCCTAAACCCTAAACCCTAAACCCTAAACCCTAAACCCTAAGGGAGCCCAGAGCCCTATTCTAATTATCAAGGCCCCTACATTAGTTTGACACGAGCTTGGCACGATCCAGTCGTACTCACGATCATGGAAGGTTCGGGGTTTAGGGCTTAGTATAGGGGCTTGAACAATTACCAAGACTATTTTAGGACTCCTTATGCTAATTATAGTAGAGTATACCCCAAAACCTTATTCTAATTATTATGGCCCCTCTCTTGGCGTGTTGGGCTCGTGGTAGGCGAATCCACTAGCTACACCCGTGTTTGCACCCTCGGCCCCTAATAGAGGTCTTGCTTACTAGTGGTATTCGTGGCATCTTCTTGAGGGCTCTAGTAAGGATTCCTTTAAGGGTTCCTGGAGTGCTTACATAGGATGAACTATGCCAGCAAATACCTCAAGAGGCTTTTTCTCAGTATTCAGGACCCTCTGTCGAGAACTTCTGGCCTCAGTACCATTCCCATACTCTGAACCCTGCCTGGACCCTAAGAAACTCACCGTTTTAGGGTTCCTTAATCTGATTTCTGTGTAGACGTCCTTCAAAAAAGTAAGGTATTTGGGGCTAAGTCAGACACTAAACCTTAAGGGCCTTAGCTAAGCTCTCAAGCTCTGAGCTCCATCCCCCTTCACCTGCGCATCCCAGCTGCTCAGACTCGACCTCTATATTAGAGTATCTATTGTTTAGGCCCCCCAAAAAAGCTCCTATTTAGGCACTGCAAGGCAAGCCTATACAATACAGGCACATGGACCCTGATACCCTAAACTCTTTCCAGATCTACCTTCTAGAAACCCTAGAGAACCCTCATAGGGTTTAGGGATTACCTAGACCCTAAAGAACCTACCTTTTTTAGGGATCCTTATTATAGTTTCTATATATAAGTGCTTATAAAGGTAGGTTGTTTAGGGTTAAGGTAGGGTTTAGGGAAGCCCCGCCTGTACAGGACCCTTAGGAAGGGTCCTCCAGCTTGCTTCGTTCGGATACTTGGTGCTTGGATGGGCCTAATGTAGGGGCCTTAAGAATTACCTCTGCTATTTGGGGGTTCCTTATTTTAGTTATAGTATAACGGGGCCCCAAAACCCTGTTCCACTTATTGAGGCCCCTACATCGTGTGCAGAACGAACAACTAGGCCCTAGGCCCTAACCCTCATTGCAACCACAAAGGTGTTACCAGAGTCCCTGTGTAATTACCCTAAGGGTCCAAAGGACCCAATAATCATGTACTTGGGATAGGGAGAGTAGTTTTGTAGGTTAGTATTCAGAAGAGCACATGATCATCAGGTACTTGGACCCTTAGGGTTATAATACTAGGAGCTTTTCGTCTTAACTACGACCGGAAAGGCCAGGATTTTTTGGAGCCATCCTCACTGGTGATGATATAAACCCTACATTACCTTAAGGACCCTAAACGATCAGATTTAGGATTATAATCCCTATTTTGGGTAATGCAGGATTTATATCATCAACCGTATCATGGTCTTGATGACGTAGTTTACTTCCATTAGAGCACCCGAAACCCTAGACCCTGCACAGCCAGGGTTTAATCGGGGTCTCACTAGTTTTACATTCGTGGTGCGTAGTAACGCCCAAAAAGTTGGAAACCGGATTCAGGCCAGGTAGTGCTGGGATCCCCTACACATTAGTCTTAAGGGCTACGGGGTTTCCAAACCCTAAACCCTAAACCCTACACCCTTAACCCTAACCCTGAACCCTATATTGGGTTTCCAACTTTTGGGCTTCTACTCTAGGCCCTGAGAATTTCAATAGCGGTCTGAGCAAGGCAAAGGCTGCATAGAACCTCCGGGTCTCAGGGTGATTCTAAGGTTTAGGGTTTAGGGTTTAGGGTTTAGTAGAACCCATGGGTCCCTAGTATGGGCCCTTAACCCTGGGACCCTAAAAAAAAACCCTATATAAACCCTTCAGGGACCCTAGAATCCCCTAAGGGCCCATGTAAGGGCCCATGGGTTCAACCTTAGAGGGATCGGATTCAGTTTTGAGGGTTTAGGGCTTAATATGGGGGCCCAAGTAAGTAATTACCTATACGATTTGTTTTTTGTTTTTTTTTTTGGGGGGTGGGGTTCCTTTTTCATAGTTGTAGGATAACATACCCCAAAATCTTATTCTACTTGTTCGGGCCCCTACATTAGGGTTGGGTGGGTCTAGGGTTTCGGATTGTGGGCTTAGGGTTGCAGGTTTTGGGTCAGTTTAGGGGTGACACTCTAAGTTGTGTTGCCCTGCGCCCTTCTAAAAACACAAACCCGATAACACTAAAGCCTAAACCCTAAACCCTAAGCCCTAAAACCCCTAAACCCAAAACCCAGGCCCTAAACACTAAAACCCCTAAACTCAAAAACCCAAAAGGGTTTAGGGTTTAGGGACGCCGAAGCCCCACAAGAAAGCCCACAGGGTTTTAGGATTTAGGGTTTAGGCTTTTAGGGTTTAGGGTTTTAGGGTTTAGGCTTTTAGGAATAGGGTTTAGGGTTCAGGTTTTTAGGGTTTTAGGGTTTAGGCTTTTAGGAATAGGGTTTAGGGCTGATGCCCTGACTCACCCCAAGCTGGAAAGCCCACATCCGACACCGCGGAGGCAAAGTCAGACCGTCTTCAGACCATGGACTACAATGCCGCTTAGCTAATATACTTGGAGGATCATGGGACTTAGTAAGTATGGTTATAAGTACCTTCATTGGGGTGATAAGTAGTTATAAGTATAGTTACCCTAATAATAACCCCAGTTACTACCATGATCCTTTAAGTAGACTATAGAAGCCTAAATGAACACCTATACCATGTTGGGGGTTCCTTACTATAATAATACTACAAAGGAGCCAAAGGGCACTGTTCTAATTATGAAGCTCCCTACCCCTAAGCCCTAAACCCTAAGCCCTAAACCCAAAGCCCTACTCTATTTATGAAGGTCCCTACATTAGGGGTGTCGATTTAGGGTTTAGGGTTCAGGGGGATGATGGGCTTACCTGGATCCTTAAAGAGCCTACCTTTCTAGGGTTCCTTATTGTGGTTTCTGTATATAAGTCCTTAAAGAGGTAGGTTATTAGGGTTTAGGGGGTCTAGGGTACCTTTGAAGGGCTCCTTAAATCAGACCGTGGACGACCATGCCGCTGAGCTCTCTAGGTCATGGCTTCCGGGGCCCTTCACTCAAAGAGGAAGCTCCCAAACCTCCCGATACGTTTTAGGAGTATACCTTAACTCATATTATATATAGGGATCCTACTATAATCTTAGGTCTATTCCTTAATTATAGGGATAGGGGATAATATAGCATCATATACTATAGGGATCCTACTAGAATCTTAGGGTCTATTCCTTAATTTATAGGAATATAACCCTAAACCCCAAACCCTAAACCCTAAACCTAGGTGTGTTCTTTAACTAAGGGATGTGGGAAGATGGCCGGGGCTTCTGTAGGGGTGGCGGGGTTCGTACCTCTTTCGGCTTTGCGGTTTCAGGGTTCTCAGGCTTTCAGGGTTTTGGGGCTTCAGTCGTTTAGGGCTTTAGGGGTTTAGGGTTTGGGTCTTTAGGGGTTTGGGGCTTTAGGGGTTTAGGGTTTGGGTCTTAGGGGTTTAGGGCTTTAGGGGTTTAGGGTTTGGGTCTTTATGGTTTTAGGGCTTTAGGGGTTTAGGGTTTGGGTCTTTAGGGGTTTAGGGCTTTAG
>CAJNDV010006646.1:44009-64099 GCA_905221635.1 Symbiodinium sp. CCMP2456 | reverse complement strand
AATGACCCTTAAAAGTAGGGGCCCCTATACCCTTCTACTATGAACCCCTATATATGGTTTATGAACCCTAAACCCTTTTAGGGTTCATTTCGTCCTTAAGGTACCTGGAAACGAAAGCAAGGGTGTAGCTAATCACCGCATGCCGGATCCCTGAGTCGTCTCTTCCGATACCCTGTTTGCTCGTTATGTGCAGTGGGGACTATGGGGTTCTATGCGCGTTACGGCGTTCTATGTATGCGGCCTTGTAGACTATAGTGAGGTTCTGAGATGTTCTCTATGGTTGTACCTAAACCCTTAAACCCTAAATTGTATCGGGTTCTACTGATTTTTTAGGGTTGCTTCTCGGTTTATGGCACAAATGCCTTGTGCAATCGTTTCAATGATGTACCCTACTCCCAAAACTTGCTCTGATCCTTGAAGCCGCTTTCTCGGCGATTATTCAACGTCTACATTTTTTTCATTCACAGCGGTAGGACCCGGTTCGGGTGCTCGCCTAGCATGATGAATTCAACTAACGAAAACGGTGAAACAAGAGAAGCTATGCCCTAGTAGAAAAGAGGCCGTTCGCGGTGACTTCAAACCCCGCGGCTTTCAACCAAGGGCATGCTGGTCCCAAGGCTCTGTCCAGACCGCCGCACCGCAAGAAGACAGGCGACGAAAGGCTGGCCTGCAGGAGCGAGGCAATAGTGGAGCAGCTGGCCTCCACCCAATGGGCATACGCGCGAGCATGCTTGAGCTGCATGCTAGTGGGAGAAGCGATGTCCAACACGTAGGGTGGCGGGTCGGCCAGCTCAAAATACACCGTGATGCCTGTCGCAACAAGAGGGACTGGACCTGGGCACTCCCATTGGGGGTGCCCATCATGTGGTAGCGCTCTACTGCTCGGGATAGGCTGCACTTCATCAGCAAGCAAATCAACATCAAGGAGTAGGAGCAGGTTATCGGCCGTATCCCGCCTGATTTGGCAAGGAGGCTCCTGTGCAGCCCATTCGCTGACCGTCTTACGCAGCACAGCTAACGGTTCCACATAAGCCGAGACCAAATCCCATGCACCCGTTTCGTCCGCAGGATCACATCCCATCAGGTCTGCAAGCAGGCCAGCTGCCACATCCAGACGAATACCCGAAAAGGGCACATCCTGGAGACATCCTTCAACAGGCTGTGGTGGGGCCTGGGGGTGTAGAGGAGGCCGCTCGTCTTGGACTTCCGCGGGGGTGAATCGGCCCCACTCAAGGAGGCATTGCGCACGTGAAATGAGGTGGCGTTGTAGCCTCCCTCGGGAGGAAAAATGACGGCCGCAGGCTAAGCACACTGTGGACTGGGCACAAAGGTAAGCGTGTGATCGGTAACCGTGCTTCCGTGCAGCATGTGCCGACCAAGCAAGTCGGTTGACAAAGGCCCTCTTACACGGTATACAAACCTCAGTGCAGCGTTCGATACCCGGGGTGGCCCTGGGCTGAGGGGCAGAGGCACAAACCTGATGCAAAGCCCGGTTTAACCCTGAAAAGGCTGCAATTACAATGTGCCGATACACATCCATCTCCTTGGCGCGCTTGACAGCCCCTTTAAATTTGCCGTAGCTCGAACAAATCAGGTCAAGCCAAGGTGACCAAGAGGAAGTCGGACAAGGGAGGCCCGTAGTACTCCAAGTCCAGGAGTGCAACCAAACTAGGTCTGAACGCAGGAGGTCGGCATATCCCCTGTCAGCTTTGACTATCGCCCAAAGTTCAGGGGGTCCCGCAGTGACAAGTTGCCCGAGATAAAGCAGACGCTGAACACGTAGAAGTGTCGTCGGGCTGGGAACTCCAAGGAGGGAGAAGCACGTTGAGGCATCCACATGCTGGTTGTCTTGGTGGTTCAGCCCAAGTAGGGCTCGGTAGAAGCCCCAAACCGCGCCGGAAAGCATCCTCATTTCCCCATCACTCAATGGACCCCAGGCACCTGCTCCATAGACCAACTTGGGGATCACTGTGGAGTTGAGAATGTGCCCCTTGCGCCGAATGCTGACTTTGGGGTTCCGATACACTTTTCGGCGTGCCTCCGAGAAAGTGGCGCGTGCCTGGGAAACACGATACAAAATCTCGGCCTTGACAGTGCCGGCCGGACTCTGTTGGCATCCCAAGTGCCGGTAGACACTCACCAAGGGTAAGCGCCGCCCTTCTGTGCTTTCGAGTAGCACCGGTACGGCTCCATCAAGGCCTTGACGCCCAAAAACCGCTTGTCGAGCTTTACGGCTTCCGTGTCCTCGGAGGGTCAGAAGTCCGGCCGTCTTATGCGGTCCGTATGTCAGCTGGAAGCCAAATTCGGCGAAAGCATCGGTAAGGATGCTTGCTTCGAGGCCTAATGCGCGAGCCGCCAGAAGCGGAGTGGTGATCCGGGGGATGGCCAAGTCGTCGGCCCAGACTATGTCCTGGACGGACAGTATAGCAGACCCATCGCAGCTCGGGTCGAGGGATCTGCTACCGTCGTAGGGAAGCCGGAGTGGCTCCGATAGCTCTGGCCCTGCATTGCGCAGCTCGCACCTGCGTTCCAGAACTCGCTTCACCAATGCCGCGAAAATCAAATCTGCCCACGAAGAGCCGGGCCTTGAGCCCTTAGAGGTCAGAACAGCCTGACGGTCTCCTCTCAAAAGGAAAAAATTTCCTGCTTGAAGCCTGCTTGTCAGTGCTTCCAGCCAGGCGGTGGCACCGCCTGCTTGCAAAGCAGGGGGATCCCTCAGATGGGCAAGAAGCTCCTCGTTGCCTCCAGCGACTCTTTCCTGGATGGAGTGGCCCTCTTCCACAGTGCTGGCACCCCTCGTTTCCCTGGCCACAAGCTGCTGGACAACGCAGTAGTAAGCACTGGTGATGTCTGCAAAGAGGGTGAAGTGCGTTCGGGCTGAAGCCGCAGCGATGCGAGCAGCACCTCGGACTAGATGACACCCGAACACTACGCTGCATTTAGCGCGTCCGCCTAGTTGTAGGCTGGGAGCGTTCCGCTCGAAATATCGCTTCATGGGAGGGCGGAGAGCTTGGTGTACCGTCTTGCTCCACACTGGTAGTAACAAGATCGCTCGGTAAGAGCTGCATTCCGCCCTGTCGCCCTTCCCTTTGTAGAACCAGATTGTCTGGCCGGCCTTGAACCCGACGGGTTCTGCTCCGCGAAAAGCTGTCTTAAGTGCAATGCGGTGCAGGTGTGGGCCCAGAACAGGGGCTAAGAGCTTGCCCACTTCCGCTGTGATGCCGTCCATTCCAGGGCTCTTACCATTCTTGGCACGCACCAGCAGGCTCTGAAGATCCATCTCAGTAGGCACGTCGGCAAGGGTCTCCGGATGAGGCCAATCATGGTACTCTGCGGCAGCGGCGATCCTGCCAGCACATTCGTCCTGGAGACCGTGTGGTGTGACTTCGGAGCCACCTTCCAGAGCGCCAAAATGCTGTCTCCACCGCTGCAGGGATTCCATGACGTCTCCGCACATAGTTCCATCTTTGGATCTTACAGCAGGGAGAGGATCGATCTGATATTTCTTGCGGCGTCTGTGCCCCAGCAACAGATGTAGCTTTGTAAATGTCTCGGCAGCTGGGCAAGTCGCGAGTTGGTCAGCAAGGGCAGCGACGTGGGCATCGCGATCCTGCCGGCATGCGCGCTTAAGGCGTAATCCTAGAGTCTTGAGGGTGGCCAAATGTGCCGCCATAGACACATCAGCACGCCGCTTCCAGTCATCCCCTTTGACGGTGATGATATCACACTGACTGCGTTGCCACAGTCCAAAGTATGCATGGAGCGTGCGAAGGTCACTTTGCCTCTGCAATCTGTGTAGGGATCTTCGAACATTGGCAACTTGCTGCTGCAGCTCCCAGGTAGCAGGTTGTAGATAGGACCTATGGGGACGCACGTGCTTCTTGGCAGTGGCTTTAAGCAGGGCTCTTTGCACATGTTCGGCCAAAGCGGCGGCATGGGCATGAGCAGATATGTGCCATCCAGGTGTCGGGAACTCCTTAACAGCTTTTTCCAAGGCTGAGGACTGTGCATCAGTAATATCACAGATCTTATAAGATCTGCGTTTGATTCTGGGGCCGATTTTGGAGGTGGAGTGCTGCGAAGAAACACAGACTGCTGCAGCTGTATGGTCAGGACAGACATGCCCAGCATGAACACCCGGAGCAAGGAACGAAGCACAATCACCTTGTGTCCATTTGGCCGGGATCCCAACAAAATCAGGCCTGCAAAGTCTATTGCCACGCTTCTGAACATACGTGTGGTGTGCGCCGGAATGAATTGCGCCCCACGTTGATGGTAAAAGAATCTCAAATTCCCGAAGGATGGAGTGCAGGGCTTCCCCTGGGGTATCTTCAAGCTCGGCTCCACAGTCGCCCACAAAGGCAGATGACACGCTACCCACCGATGCATTCATGTCGCCGGCAATAACCACAGCGTCATCCCTAGCATGCTCCCGAATAAGAGAGTGAGTAGTGTGCCACCAAGAGAGGAGGTTATTGGCTTCAGTGGCCCTGTGGGGTGCATGGAGCCCAACAAAGACAGCTCTAAAGCCGAAGCCACTTAGCCGCACCAGAAGTCGTCTTGGCTCCGAATGGAGCACAGTGAAAAGAGGCTCACGGAGCCTGATCTCACTTTTTTCTGCACCGGCCCTTGGAGTAAGCAGAACGTGATTTTCTTTAAACCACCATTCCGTGCCGAACTGACCGCGGCAAGATCCAGAGCAAAATCGTAGGAAACCACGGGTCCTCAGGAATCCTTGTTCACACCGGGTTTCTTGGAGACAGGCTATATTGATCCCATGTTGCTCCAGCTGGTGTGCAAGCATTTGAGGGCGTCCCGGCGCAAAGGCCAGACCAGTGGCCGCAGCAGGATCGCCAGGATCAGTATCCAGAGGGCTTGCCAGAGACAAGGTATTGAATGTGGCAATACACAGCTCAAGCTGGGCGGTGGTAGGGCCCTGATAGGCATCAGTGTAGTCTTGAAAAATGCCAACGGGTAAGAAAGGCGCAAGCAGTTGCTGAGCTGTCATGTCCCCGTGATCAAAATCATGGCCGAGGGAAGCTGTGTTAAGTGGCGGCAGTGAGGTGTCCCCGGCCAGGCTCCGAACAACAAGGCCTACCCAAGGAAGCTTTTGCCCACCGTTTCCCAGCCAAAAGGCCATGGCACTTGGGTTGACAGTGATCCCGCAACCTGGCTGACAAGCGCGAGCTCCATGCTTCGACAGAGCATCCGCAAGATCATTGCCAAAACAGTTAGAGTGGCCTTTCACATAAGCGAAGGAATCTGTGCCACGCCCGACACTGCGACGCAAACTAAATGCATTGCTGCAGCACTGGGCCATTCCACCGTGCGCAAAGGTAGCTGTGCCAGCAGCGGCTGCCAATGCCGCCGTACAATCGGAGAGAAAATGAATAGTGCGCCATTGGAAGGCGTTGTTCGCGATCATTGCAGCAGCTAATAGCGCGTTGCATTCCCCTATATATGCAGATAGGGCGGCATCGCCGCGTATGTCCGGCGGGCATGCTCCAAGGGCAAGGCTGATGCGCACTGCGTGTGGATCAATGAAGGCACAGGCCCAGCCGCAGAGAGCAGGGTTGCCATTGGTACCGGCGGTGTATGAACCATCTGTATAGCAAATGATATCACCGGGACCACACGCAGTCTGCAGCGCAAGGATGTGGTGGAATACAGCTTCTGCATTCATTTTGGCGAGAGCACCGCAGAAATTCCTAACCTCCTCAAAGGGAATGAGCTGTGCCGGTGCGCTCAAAAGAGCTTGAATATCAGCAAGGTTGAAAGCAAGTGGAGTGTTGCCGATGGTAAGACCCTGCTGCGGGGGAGGGGCATTCCGCATAACCGGGAACATAAAAGGATTAGTTGGCACTTGGCCTGGCCACCAAACCTTCTGGTGGCCTCGTGCAGGCACATCGGGAAAAATGGTCGCCAGAGATAGTGGCGTTCTACCAATGGAGGTATCGTCATCCCCGTCAACTGATGCTACCGCACACTGATACCCAACCGGGACAGGAAAGAAATGATCTTCCAGGGTATCAAGGAGAGTTGCAGCCAGGAACATTGCAGGAGACTCCGGCGACTGTATGCTCTGTTCCAGGAGAGTCTGCAAGGGGCCGAGATCCAGGTCATCGGGAGGGTGGCGTGGCAATGGACCTGCCAGGGATCGGCACGGTGTCGGTATGGCTCGGACAGGAGGCAGGTCTAACACTTTGCCGGTGTCCTTTGCCAAAATTGGCCGATAGGCCCCAAGCATTTGCTGTTCCCGGGCCTCACCATCCACAATAGTCGGAAGCTGGACAGCCACACATGGTGCAGCATAACACAGGAGGAGTCCACCCAAGAGCAGGTGGGGAAGGGCCAGTCGGGAATTAGTTCTGAAGCCTAGGAACGTCAGAAATGTGGCGCCTCCAAAGGCTCGATCAACAAAGCTCAAGGCGCTGCTGCCAGCATGGCCTGGCCTGGCACGCAGGGCCATTTCCTGGACAACAAGAAAGATGCAGACCAAGCTGATGCAGAGAACAAGGATGCAGCCTAAAGTCTGCTGCGTGGGACTGCATTTGACTCCCCAACCAGGAAACATACTGCACAGGGAAGCAGAGGCGGCAGCGCTCTGGCCCGTGGAATGGGCATCGTCAACAGAAGAGCACTGCCTCATGCACATCTGGGCAGTTGGCGGGTGGGTAGAGTATCTGGGGGCGGCTGTGTCCGCCGGGGTTGAAGCAGCACTATCTCCATTATACATGGAGGTATCCCCAGGAGCATGGGCTTCATTATCGCTAATAGAAGTGGTGCCCCAGATATGTGTGTCCGCCTGGCGCGCGCTGGCATTTGGTTGACAAGCAGCACGGAGAATAGCGCCATGGTCATAAGGCGTCCATTCTAATCCGGGATCAACACCTTCGAGAAAGACTTCCCAACTATCTGGGAACTGCGCCCTGAGGGTCGTCACAACCGTAGGTACATGCAGCCATCCGTCAGGAGTGGTGACTGTATGCCAATCCAAGAGGAGGCAACGCGCATCAACAAGGCACACGCATGCTTCAGTGTTTAGCGGGAGATGCCCGATATGCATGGCAGCAGACACAATCTGGCATTGGTATCCGAAGACAGCGGCACCTTCAACCTGTGGCTTGCTGTTAACCATCAGAAGCTCCCTAGGGTCACACGCCAAACGGGCTGCCACATCAGAACGGTAATAGGGGATCCGATGTGGAAGAACAAGAAAAAGCTGACAGCCGTCCGGAGTAACCAAAAGGTGTGCGGCAGGATCCTCGGGAGTAATGGGGCGTAGGAAGGCCGGCGCTGGACAACAATGCCAGTCCCCGGACAACAAGTCAGTAAGTGTGGTTAGGCCCGGCGGGTTGTCTCCCCGCCAAGAGATTGTGACACAGTCCCCGTCCCGGAGATGTATGGCAGCCTCACAAGGCCCGGCACCGTTGATGTATAATGCCACATCAGCCGCTGGTGCTAGACCGGCCGCAGTAAGCACCTCATGTCTGTGTGTAGCAGCTGGGAGCACAACTGCGAAGACACGCCCCCAGGAAAGGAACATGTCAATACAGACTAAAACGCCGTGATACCTCCAAATTGGGGTAGCGAGAAGCAAGCCCCATCTTGGGTCTGGCTGGTGATGCACGGGGCGGAGCAGTGGAAAGGCTTTGGCTAATTCAGCGTCTCTGGCGGCTTGCACCGCGGTAAAGGCATGGTGCACGGTAGTCGGTGGCGTCACTTGGGTAGTGACCGTCTCTAGACAACAGCCCGGCACAATGATACCAAAGACACAAGTGTTGGTTGCTTCAATCCTACGGGAGTCCATAGGTGAATTCTGACTTGGCACCTGAACCTCATCTTGAGTAGTGGCATCCGCCAGGCAGGCGCCTTCAGTGGGTTCTTCAGCAGGCGAGAGCAGATTATCCGACCCACTGCGGTCAATATCCGCATCCAGACTCGACCCTACCTCAGGCGGCGTAGTGGATCCAGCCTCAGACTCCACGGCAAACTCAACTCTTAGAACCATACCGTGAGTGACGACAGCAACCATGCCTTCTTCCGATGGACGGATCTCAGTTCCGCGAAAGACCACAAGGTGTGTGGTTGGACACAAGTCCGCAAACTGCTCCGCAAGCAGCTGGAGCGGGACTAATGAGGTATCAACGGTTTGCCATCGAAACCCATCAAGTATGGCACGGCAGTCAAGCACCAGAATCATTCTCCGCTCAGGGAGACGGGCTGGCGGATATGGGATTGTTTGCAAAGTCTCAGTAGCAACAATCACTGCACCGGTAGGAAAACCTAAACCCATGTGGTCAATGACACGGGGCTCAGTGGGTTTGAGAGTGGTGGCTTCAGGTCGAAATGAAAGTTGCTGCGTTACATCTGGCCGGAAGAAACGGCGTCTGCCTGGTTGAATATGAAAGAGGATCGGGATCCCGTCATTGAGGACCCAGAAGCGTTCACCAGGGATAGGCAAAGGGCCCGGGATATCCGGGTCTGGTTCCCAGTCGGTTGGGTCCTGGAGCATCTCTGCAAGGTTCCAAGAAGGAGGGGGACCGCTTCCTTGAGGTACACAGCAAACCATCATACCCGAGCGGAGATCGACCCACAGGTCATCATCCAGGGGTTGCAGCAACCCATGGACGAACACATCGAATCCTCCATGCGCATTAGTCGCCCCGTTGCGGTGCAAGCCAGCTGCTGCGATCAAAGAGGCACGATTGAGCCTTGAATGCACTGCTTCAGCAAAAAGAGTGCAATTGATAGCAATGCAGTTGAAAAGAACTACCACACGGTCAGCTAGCCAAGACGGAGCTGCGATCAGAACGGCAAGCTTCGGGGAGGGCTGCGGGGAGACGGGAAAGACCTGGTCGAAGCAGTCCACCTGGCTGGAGTCTCTTTCACCAACAATCTGAGAGATGGCATGACCGATGCTGCATGGCATCTTCAAAGAAACATGGATTATGTCAGGGACATATCCAGGCGCATAGACCAAGAACATAACATCAGTGAGCTCCTCATCCACTTCATCATCATCATCAGGAGGCGCTGGGGCTAGATTAATTGGGGAGGGCAGCTGGAAAGGTGGCTCTCTTTCGATTTCCATGACCTCCGCGCCTGTGGCAGCACCCTGAGCAACCTCAGAAGCGTGAAGAGTGAAATTTGCGCCATCATTTCCTCTACAAGTGGTGAGGGCACAGTCGAGGAGGGGCTTACATCTTAAGTCAGGGAGGACCTTAAGACCTGCTTCCTTGCCTGCATGAAAGTGCTCATGGCAAGGAAGAATCCAAGCGTCAGTGTCAGGCAGGGCTGCAGAGAAAATCCGCCATACACAGAGCGCGCAGTTGCTGGTCGGCAGCTCAGCCGACCCTTTAATAGCACACAGAGTGGTGGCTTGGCCTTTTAAGAGGTGATCTGCTAAGTTGGCATCCGAACTCCGTGGGTCAGAGCGCGAGCGGCTGCGCTGTGCAACCTCAGTGCTGGAGCGGTTACCTCTCCGCGGAGTGCGGTGCTGAGTGTTCGGGGGTCTGCGTCCTTGGCTGTTCCCGGATCTATCGCCCGGCCCTGGCCTGTGATCTCGATGGTCGGGATCTGGAGCATCCTCATCATCATCAGAGGACGTTGGATCCATATAAAGGATCAGGACACTATGGCCTTCAGTGGCAACGTCATCCCCCAACTGGTTTCCGCCCCAGGCGGAGAGCCTGGCGTACCTAGGAACATATATATCGAACTTGGCCGCAAGGGAAGGCAGATGCACCACAAAGACCTCACTATGGAGAACCCAAACCCTGTGTCCAACAGGGCGCATGTCGCACAGGGTGAAAACATCCCTGCGTCTACATCGACGGTGCTGACCTAAGTCCGCAGCAGGCAAATCAACGGCAATCACAATGTGTGAGCACCACTTTCCTTGTAGCTCAAGGTCTGGGGTCTCAAAGGCACAAGTGGTAATTGCATAGAGGGATCGCCCCATCATTGCCGCGACTGCTTCGGTAACAGTCTGTCCATAGTGGTGGTGTGCCGGGATGAAATGCTGTTCCGAGCCCACTTGGACCAGAACACCAGGCTGCTGACTGTGACGTGGAATGTGGCACAAGGGCGTCCAGTTAGCTCTCTGTGCCACAATATCAGCAGCCGCGGGTACCTGAGGCCTGTGATATGCCTCCCTGACAATCTCGATGACGTCGCCATCATGTAAGTGGAGGATTTGTCCAGGCTCATGTGGACTATCTCTCGTACCTACATAGATGCAGGGGCTGCGCTCGTCATATGAGGTGAGAGGGGTAATAAACCTGACAAGATCGGCGTAGTCCAAATGTCGGGGCAGGTAGCTGGCAAAGTATTCGCCTCCTACAGTAGACAAGTCAAGGAGGACTCCTGCAAGCGGATGTTCTTCGCTTCCTCTGGCTACGCTTGGGAACCTAAGTAAGGTCAGGGATCCTCCATGCCTTTGTGGCCTGGTGGGAATGCAGACATTGTAGGTAAAGGGATCGGCTCCAGGGGAGCTGTCTTTAACAATGTCAAGGCAATGTTGGAGGTCATGAAACGGTAAGCACCTGACTGCAAAGGGCACCGGCCGCACGTAAGGTGTGTAAACAATCCCCCCTATCCACTGGCCATCGGATGGTGCTCCAATATCACGGGTGGCACTGGGTATATCGGAGGAGACAGGTCGGGGGTCGTAGGCATCATCAAATGCCCGAATCCACGGCGCTGAGTTGTTGTCCGAGAGCATGGTCAGCTCGGTCACACCTGTAGTTTGCAGTATAGGCCCGACATAATTGGTCTGTTCAGCTACAGGCAGGTCATGGGGTCTGCGGGGGGCGTGGTCCCCTGCATCTCGGCGTTCGATGGCGGAGTCCGGTGCCGTCATGGCCTGCGATCCTTCAGGCAGGAAGGCAATGGCAGCATGAAGAGGCATACATGATACCCAGGGCGCAGGGCCAGCAATTATCTGTGGAAGGCAAGTGAAGCCACAGAAGAAAGCAAGGATAGGTCGACCCCGGCTCCCACAAGACAAAGCTGGCTTGTCATGAAAATGCCGTGTACACCTGGATCTGCGGCGTTGCGGATCAGGAGCGCGCCTGCTTGTGCTGGCCTGTCCGCCCGTGCTTGCCTGCCTGCCTGTCTGCCTGCCTGTGCTGTGCAGATCGGGGGAGCAGGCGCCCCCTGTAAGGTAGCAACAGCGCCCCAACGGTGATCGAAGAAAACCCCGTGGACGCATGATCAATCCGAGCAGCACTTGCAGTGTTGCAAGCCCTAAGATGCAACCAATCGAGCTTGCCTGTTGCTCAATCCAGGTAAACCCGTGAGCTGAGAAGGCTACGCAGACAACGCCTACAAGGTAGGATCCTGCAGCAAGCCTATACAGACGGTGGCACGTATAGGGCCCAGAAGGGAGGCCACTATCCAAGATACAAATATCGAGCCGCCATGAAAGGAGGAGACAGAAGTGCGAAAACCCTGCTCCGGAAGGCCCGGTAAGGGCCCAAAATAGAGCACCAATACAGAGAAGGGCACAGCCAAGGAAGAAGACGGCAGCTTGTCGGGTATTGTCGATGCTGTCAGGTTGTCCGTCAAAAACATACCTTGGCCAGGCACCACAAGAAAAGTGCATTATCACCGGGAGGGATTGATCTCCTCGAAAGGTGACCTTATGACGGACAGGTGCGAGGGAGGTAATAGCTGCGGCCTGTGCCCCTGAGCGACCGATGCACATGTTTCGCGCCCACAGCATATTAACTCCATAGAAAAACTCGCAACAGAACCCTAGAAGGGGAAGAGGGCCTAAACCGCTAGGGAAGCCCAAGGGAGGGGAACTGATTTGGCTGCAGAGGAAAACAGCAAAAGGTGTCCGGCCAAAGGGAGAAGGACGAACACATTCGGAAGGTGCCACAGCACCGAGCCGAAGCGCGCAAGGACTCAGCTCTTCGCAAAAAGCCACCGTGCACGGCCAGAAAAGATCACAAGGAAGTGTCCAACGGGCAACCAGAACCCAAGGATGCCCTCTGGAACTTCTCCGGAAACAAGGGGGAAAAACGACCATAGCCCAAGGAAGCCGTCCACCCGAGTTCCCATCCTTGATAAAACTACAAACCGCCTCACAAAGATGCTGGGTGTGAGACCAGGTACATCCCAGACCTGCCGGCTCCCACAGATCAAGTGCAGTACTTCCATCGACAGGGAGCTCGCTGCAAGGAAGTTTCCCCGATGAAACTTCACATGCCGCTGGCCCTGGCAACAGGTCCTCCAAATGATCTGAGGGAGCTCGCTGTCGGGACATACCTCTAAGCAGACCTGGGCTCAGGTCAGATCGACGTCGTCGTCCTCCACGATCTGGGCGTTCCGCAGCGCCAGACACATGGTCTCTGGGGCCATTGCACGCGAGTCTTGTCCGGCGCGACAAGCCCTGGCCTCGGCAATGGCGATCTCCGCCTCGGAAGGCCCTGTCGGGGTGGCCCCGTCCACTCCCGCAAGTCCTGGAGGCGCATGTGTAGTTCCGCCAGCTGCACCCGGGATACCAAAGGGATCCAAGGCAGACCTTCTGGCCTGCAGCTTCTCTGCCAGCGAAGGAACATACGACCCATGCTGCATAGGTGGGGGAGGTACACGGGTTGCCTCCTTGATTCCTTGCCGAGGTGGCTCCACATGTGTTGGCGTACGAACGAGGCTGAGATCCCTTTGGCCTGGATGAAGGGGAGAGGTCCTCTTGTGGGTCGTGGTCGTTGTCGGTGTTGTAGCCAAGGTAGTAGGAGGCATCGCTGGGCACGGGGAAGATGCTTGGTAGGGGTCTGCCCTGGCTTGGAGGTCCTCGGAGCAGCTGTAGTGCGGGTCTCTGGCCACCTCTGGCTCTGTTGTAGCAGCGTTGCTGGCGCTTGCGTGGAGATGATCTCTCACACTTGACAGCGCAGCCTCTAGCTCGCCTGGGCTGCAGCTTCCATCCTGCATGGCTCGTCGTAGAACTCCGTAGTAGCTGCCTCGTTGCTCCTCTTCCCAGCCTTGAAGCATCGCTTCCCACTCTGCGTCCACTGCAGTTGTCGTTGCGGTCACCTTGGCCCCTTCTCGCAAGACCGTGTTTCGCACTGCTTCCCTTGCCTCCAGCTGGTTGGTCTGGGCTGTCTCGATGTCTCGTGCAGAGGCTTCCATAGCTTTCTGGAAACGTGCCTTCTCTCTCAAGTAGGCCTCCTTGTGGTCCACCAGGTATTTCTTCCACATCTCTTCGAGTCCAGCTCTGTCGGCCACCAGCTTGCTCAGTCGAGCCTCGGCTTTTCTCGCATGGTTCATAGCCCTCTGTAGAGTTGGGAGCAACTCCGCGCTCGCGTCTCCGGCGGTCCCTTCCGGCTTGCCTGACTTCGCCTTGCCTTTCCCTGGTAGGCGTCTGTCGAACGCTGGGAAAGCGCTCGGTTGGCTGTCCTGCCCTGTCTCCTTTCCTCTGGCAGCCTGCTTCCACGGTGCCTTGTTGGCTGTACTGTATGCACCACGCCAGTACTGGTATCCAGCACCATTTGACTCCCATGACTCCCCGCGGCCCATTCGTAGGGCAGCTCGAGTTATCTCCGGGGTGGCGTGGTGGATCAGCAGCGACCACCGCTGTCTGAGGGTAAGTGGCGCCGAAAGGCGCAGAGAGCAGCGAGCTTTGGACCGGACTTTCCTCTGCCGGCGGTGCCACCCGGGTGATCGCGCAGATTTCCCTATAGCTGGCACAATCGCACCGGTTTCGGTGCTGGGGCGCAATGTTCCTGTTCCTACAGGCGATTTGAGCCCTCAACGTCTACAAGTTCACATTCGTTTCGAATTCCTGCTATCTTAAATCCTAAGCCATAAACCCTAAACCCTAAACCCTAAGCCGTAAACCCCTAAACCAAAGCCTTTCACGAAGGACCTACCAGGTAGCACCACTGACTCGGTGGATGCATACCTCGAGGATGGGTTTTAGGGTTTAGGGCTCTGGCCGAATTCGGGTTTAAGTTCGATGTTTTGTTTTAGGGGTCGGGTTTGGGGTTTTGGGCCTTCTCGCCCATTCTTGGTCTGCCTGAGAGTGTTCACTGTTCATTCGTTGGATTTTCGGGTGTAGTTGCTTAAATGTTCGCCGAACCTTCGCCCTCAAACCCGCACCCTACTCATTCCCCACAAACCGTGCTCAATATTGAGGATCACAGTGGCGCGGGACCAAGCATACATTGAACGCTAGGGCAGCATGGATATGGTTTTCTTCGGCGGTTTAAGTATCAGCCGAAATATATATATATATATATATATTCGGTAGGCAGGCAGGTCGGTAGGTCGGTAACTATATGTGTCATGTGTGTGTGTGTGTGTGTGTGTTTATGTAATTATGTTTACACAGGGACCCTGCAAACAAGTAGGTCATGGTAGGTTAAGCTGGGAATTGAGTTTAGTGATTAGTGTTTGTATTTCAGGGTTTCTGATGGATTAGGGCATGACCTGCTGTTCGATGGGTAATTTAGTTACCATGCCGTACTGAAGTTCAGGGTTGTTTTTGTTGGGCGCATCGCGGACCCCGCGGGTTGGCGTCTTTTTGTCTTACTATCATGTGTCGTACCTTAAGGACGAAATGACCCCTAAAAGGGATTAGGGTTCATATACCATATAGGGATTCATAGTATAAGGGTAGAGGGCCCCTACTTTTAAGGGTCATTTCGTCCTAAAGGTATCATGTGTCGTAACATCATCACAGGCTTGGTTTCTGTACTGCCCACGAACCCATCGAAGTGGATTCCGCTCTGCATTAGCCTCAAACAACAATGCCACTCTTGCTGCACTGCCCCAGAGACTCCAAAACCCCTTAATTAAGGAATAGACCTTAAATCATATTAGGGATCCCCATTAGAATTCAAGGTATAGAGTCCTTAAGTAAGGGGTTTTGGAGTTTCTGGGGCATACTACTTGCACTCAGCATCGACAGCCGATGAGGCTCCCAGGATTTCGGAGCTTCGAGTCTGGAGCAGGGTTCGAGAAGAGTTTTTAGGGTTTAGGGTTTCGGGTTGTGCAGTCCCCAAAGTCTAGCACATTCTGCCTGGTGCTTAGTAGGGAATGGGGGAATGGATCCCTATGATAGTCCCTTACGGTCCCTTATAGTCAGCATTTGTCGGGATAATTGCTAAGAGCATTCCCTTGATATAATTTATCTTGTAGTATTCCCCAATAATTACCTTGTTCAAAGTATCAACGCCCGTCTCTTAGCCTGACTCCAAGCCACAAGCCGCAATTGTTGGAGGCGTTCAATGGCAAAGTCTACCGCTTCATCGACACAGCCGGCATTAAGATGCGGGGCAACATCTACGGTCAGACCTCATGGCTGGCCATAAACCGGTCCATGAAAGCCGTGAAGCGTGCTGACGTGGCTCTTCTGGTGCCAAGTCTGCAGTTGTCGGAAGATGTGTAATTAGGGTTTAGGGTCTGAGCATCTATATAAGTTGTGGCAGTTTTGGGCCAGTGCTAGTACAGTACCCTGAGCTTGCTTGTAGCGACCGCGATTTCGGCTACCTCGCTTCTTTATTGAAGTGTTCTACATAAACACTGGTCAACCAAGCCACGAGGAGAGCACAAGTAATGTAGCGGCCATAATAACTAGGATAGGGTTTTGGGACCCATCATACTATAAAGATCATAAGGAACCCCGAAATAATATAGGTTGTTATTAATTAAGGCTCCTACATTATGTTTCTTTTCCCTAGGATAGGACCAGCTGCAGGCCTTTGATGTTGGAAGTCCTCAGTTGGATTCGTTTTTCACAACCTACGAAAACGGATGCGTTACACACAACAGTGCCCACGAATGTTGTCGTCGTGGCAACCAAACCCGAAAGCCGAAACCCCTAAACCTTTAAACCCTAAACCCGCAACCCTGCCTTCACCTTGGCACCATCCTCAGCAAGATAGTCGTCACTACCGACCACACTCGTCGTCATCATCGTTTGCCATTGATCTTTGGTGTCGGGGTTTGGGCTTTTAGGTTTTTCGCGTTTGGGAGTTCGGGTATCGTCTAAGCTCAGTTGCCGGCTAGCCGGCGAAGCCTGTGGCAAGGTCCTGGACGCCAGCGAGATTATGACCAGCAGCCGGAAGCTAGGAGCTGGGTTTAGGGTTTACAAGGTTTATATAGGGTTTATGGGGCCTGCTGTTGATGATATAAATCCTGCACTACCTTAAGCACCCTAAACTATAGGAATTATGGTATATTCCTTCTTATGGGTAATGCAGGATTTACGTCATCAACCGTACGTATAGGGTTTTACCGGGTTTGGAGGGTTGTTCCGGATGCAGGATTTCGGTGTACACAGATGGCGACAGAAGGGTTGAGCGTGTTCTGGGTTTGCATGGTTTCTGGGGTTCAAGATGTAGGAACGGCTCCTGCAGGATGGAGGGGTTCCTGTCCTTCATTGAAGGACAGGAAATCCTCTATCCTGCACAGGAGCCGTTCCCACATCTTGAACCCCAGAAACCCGAATTAATCGGATACCTAGACTGCCCTAGCTAAGGAAGACCTATTCTAGATCCCCTAAACCCTAAACCCTAAACCCTGTGACGGACCTCTAGGAGACCAATACTGGTGCCCCGACAAGACCATGCGGTATATCGCTCGAGCCATCGAGGAGCTGCTCGGCTCGCAGCGGGGTTAGGGTTTATGGGGTTGTTAGAGTTTAGGGCTTTGGGGTTTAGAGCCTAGGGCTGTCAAACCCTAAACCCTACATCCTAAACCTTAAGTTGGGTGGTTTCGTTTTTCTGCTGCGGTTCAGGATTGTTGAGTTGGCTTGGCTTGTTTAGATTCAGGATGCTGCTTGCGTTGTGGAGCGAAGGGGTTCAGGCATGGGGCAATAAGGGGCAAGAGCGAAGCTTATGAAACAGGTTTACAGAATCCAGGCTCTTGGAAGCAGTTGAGCACCTAATACCAGCAAGAATTTGACTTGCAATTGCCATAGCAGTACTGCTAGCACCACCGAGCATGATCCGACGACGACGACGACGACGACGACGACGACGACGCCTGCTACTGCCACTGCTGCGCAGCTTCTGCTTACTGTCAGTGCGGCGAAAATAAGTACTAGTCGCGCTTGGTTGCTCTGTCTCTCTGGGGTGCCGCCCGACATTCATTATTTTGTCTTTCTGCTCGATACTGATGCGGGCCGGCCACTGCTAGCCTTGCGACTTGGCGTTGTGCCGTAGGAACCATAGTATCGGGGTTTGTGGTTGCGGATTAGGTTAATACTGTTGATGATATAAATCCTGCATTACCTTCAGGACCCTAAACTATGGGAATTGTTGTATATTCCTTATTATGGGTAATGCAGCGTTTATATCATCAACCGTAGTAGGTGTTTTCTCACAAGGAATAAGATAATACTGACAGGAGACAGAGCAATCGCCAGCTAAGGAAAGGCACCGCTGCTGTAGTGGTGCTCTCCAAGTGGGATGCCGTGCAGCCCGCCGGGAATTGGTTTATGGATTGGGATGTTATGGTTTGTTCTTCAGGGTTGGGGAGTTTGAGACTGAGTTCAGGGCTTTGGTGTAGTTTAGTAGTTTTAAGGGCCTGTAGACGCAAACTTTACGCTAGACTTGATAGATATATGTGATATGTACTGTCTGTGACTGGGGAACACCTGGTGAAACATGTAGCCATCAGTGCACAAGTCCGGAGCGCAAAAGACGAGTGTTCGCAGAATCCCGTGCAATATAGAAGCCTCAATAATTACAAGTCGTATTTCGGGGGTTCCTTATTATACACATAGTATAATATACCCCAGCCAGAACCCTCGTCTAATTATTAAGGCCCCTACACTAAGTGCTACTGCATGGTGTAACGCTGCCTGCCATGGCCTGCTCTAAATCGTTCGTTGAATGGACCCATCCCTACACGCTCAACGCCACGAGCTGCAATGCCATAGCTCCGGAAATCCCAAACCCAAAGCCAACATCCGAAACCCCAGCACCTATAGGTCCTAAACAAACCATTTCTGACCGGAACCCGAAATACTGTACGTAACTCATCCAACATCGTTTTGGTCTCCCAACCATTGAGAAAGCCTGCAGCCGTGGCTTACCCCTCAACCCTAAACCCGGAACCCTAAACCCTAAACCCTAACCCTAAACCCTAAACCTACCAGGCAGAACAAGGACGAGAAGTCTCAGAATCGATATATCCAGGCTTGGTCCTGGACCCAGAGACTCCAAAACCCCTTAATTAAGGAATAGACCTTCAATCATGTTGGGGATCCTATTACAATTTAAGGTATATTCCCTAGTTAAGGGGTTTTGGAGTCTCTGGGGACGTGGTAGAATGATTTTTGGTCCCGAGGATGGTGTTTGGGGCTTAGGTTTTAGGGCTTAGGGTTGGGTATGATCTATGTTAGGACCCTAAACCCTAAACCTTAAAACCTAAACCCTAGATTTCAGACTTTTGGGACTAAACATGTAAACTAGGAGTTTGGGGTGTAGCTTTCCCGAGTCACTAAACCGTCGGACGCTGGCCGTGGAGATGTTTTGGGAGGCTACATGTTAGAGACAGTCTTTGACAGGCTTGAGGGTTCACTGGTGTGCTGTTTTTTGGGTGCTGAGGCATTATAGGATTTTAATTTCCGGCGCGCAGCCCAACTAGCCGCCCTCTGACGTAAATACCGCTTCATCGAGACCAGAAGGAGTCTATTCAGCGTATCCCGGAACGGGCTGGTAATCGGGATCAAACAGAACAGAAACATCAACTCGACTATTGAAGCCTACCCATTAGTAGGGATACCGTTGATGATATCAGTCCTGCGTTGCTGCATTACCCATACAGCAATTAAGACTAGACCACAACTCTCATTGTCTAGGGTCCTCAAGGTAATGCAGGATTTATATCATCAACCCCTAAACCCCTAAACCCTAAACCCCTAAACCCTAAACCCCTAAACCTTTAAACCCTAAACCCAGTATTACCTTAGAGCGCGTTCTTGAGATTCCTTTTTTGGGGGCTCCTCTGGTGGTCTCCCAACACCCATCGGGGCCAGGGTCCGTACAGGGGCCTAAATCACTTTTAGGGTTTAGGGTTTAGGGTTTAGGGTTTAGGGTTTAACCCTAAACCCTAAACCCTAAACCCACTATCCATACTATTTTGAGGGCTCCTTAGTATATGTTTAGTATACTATGCACACCTTATTCAAATTATCTCAGTAACTGCAACCCTAAGCCCTAAATCCTAAACTCTAAACCGGGGGTACACTTTACACTTTGTGGTTTTCATGTTTGGCAAAAACTTGCGGAAGCTCCCACCATGTTTGTACCCAAGAAGTCCCAAAATTTGGCTCCCTTGGGTTTGGGGCTTAGGATTTCGGGGCTCAGATTTACGGTTTAGCTCAGGGATTCGGGCTTTCGGAGTGAGGTTTATATAGGGCTTAGCTTACGGATGAGGGTTTAGGGTTTAGCGGTTCAGGGCTTATAGGGATGAGGGTTTAAGGTTTAGCTCAGGAATTAGGTGGTAGGGTTGAGGGCAGCCACCATTTGGGCAACGGCAGCCCAAGCGAACCTCGGGAAATTGGGACGGAGGGTTGAGCTACGTTTTAGGGTTTAGGATTTTGGGTTCAGGGTTTAGGGTTTTGAGGCTTGGGGTTTTGGGGGCATAGGGCTGCATGGACAGGGGCTTCTGCCGGAATATAACAGAGCTCCGCCATTTACCAGCACATTTATATCGCATTATCACTAGTGACTATACAACTACAATCAACGACATGCCCCTAAACCCTAAACCGTGCACCCTACTGTACACCCTGGACCCTAAACCCTAAACCCTAAACCCTAAACCCCTAAACCTTAACCCCTATTACCCCCAAAAACATCCAACCTGTGAGACAAACCTTTCAGCAGGAAAACTTACTTAACCCCTATCCTGGACCCTAAACCCTAAACCTTAAACCCTAAACCCTAAACCCTAAACCCTAAACCCTAAACCCTAAACCTTAAACCCTAAACCCTAAACCCTAAACCCCTAAACCTCAACCCCAAGAGTCCTCTCGAAGGCTATCCGCAGCAATCTCGCTGGCGTGGGCCAGTGGGCCGAAATCGTGGACTCCCAAGTGGGTAGTTCTCTAAATCAGGATCCCTTTTAGG
>CAJNDV010006646.1:22904-33108 GCA_905221635.1 Symbiodinium sp. CCMP2456 | reverse complement strand
CCCTACAACATTGGGCCTTCCCCCCGGAGCCCTGCACAATTCCGAGTCCCTAGACACAGAACCGCTCCATTTCCCCTCGCGAAAAGCAACATGCTAGTCTCCTCAAACGGTATGGTGTTTTTGGTTTTGGAGTTTCGGGTTGGTTCAGGGTTCGGGGGGTTCAGGCGTTCAAAGGCATGGTGCTTATACTGTATATATGCTCTCGGGTTGAAGGTGTGGGAGTTCAGGCGGTACCCTGAGCCTAGACCTTAAACCCGCAGGTTATTGAGGCGATTGACAAGACTCTGGCAGCCCACAGGCGGGCGGTTTTCTTGGAACAACCAACTAATCATAGTAAGGAGCCTCACAACCCTAAACCCTTAACCCTAAAGCCAAAGCCCTCAACCCTAAACCCTAGGGTTGTTCGGGATTAAGGTAGTCCTGTCGCTTGGCTTGAACACGTCGCTTTGTTGTCGATACTGTTTGGCATGAACCTGCTTCCGTGTGTTTTGTTTGGTATCTTCGGGTGCGTTCAAGTTGCACCTTTTTTGCAACAAGCCCGAGACCCCAACTCCTGAAACACCAAGTAAACCTTAAACTCACCTCAAACCCAGCACTGAAATTGCGAAAATCGAAACTTCAGCTTCTTGTCGTGCGGCTTTTCGGCTGTACATCCGTTCGTGGTGCAGGGCATATAGCGGGGCCTTCATAATTGGAAGGGTGTATTGGCGGATATCATACTATGTGACGAAGGTATGCTGGATACTACCCATTGTTAATAATTAATAAACCCTAAACCCTAAACCCCTTGAGCCCTAAACCCCCTAAACCCTAAACCCCCAAAACCCTAAACCGTTATGACCTCTATATCGGAGTCGCAGTCTCAGACCGATCCACTGCCCCAAACAGCTCAGAGACCTTGGGAAGTCTTCTAACACTGGGGTCGAATAAGCTGTAGTGGTATTACTTAGTAGACCTTAGTACTATAGTGCGCCCGAAAACTCAATTCTATTTTTCAAAATGCTTAACAATGACCCTACAATACCCATGTGATGAAGACCTTCCTTGAAAGGGGGCCACATTTGGGTGCCTACCTTAACCTACCAAAACCTACTTTTTTTGTAGGGTCCCTATAAAACACTACTTTTTTGTAGGGTCCCTATAAGACCCCATATTAGGGTTTATAACAGGAACCTACCAAAAAAGTAGGGTTTGGTAGGTTAAGGTATGTAGGTACATTAGGGTCTCATTGTATACTTCATGGGCACATGGACCCTTGTGCCCTAAACTCGAAGCCTTTACGATGGCCCTGTAGAGCCCTTACGTGAAAGTACTTTTTTCCTTTGTAACTCCGGTTTAGTGGTTTTGAGTAGCGACAAGCAGGAACATATCGTAGAAGCACGTTGCACTGGTAAGCACGATCATCATCGCCGTCATGTCGTCACAGCCACTGCAACAATGCAAAACTCAAGGAATGACACTGGTAACAGTAGAAACCACAACGGCATGACTGGTGGGTCAAAACAAGAACAGCGGCCGTAGCATCAATAAAGCCTTCGGAACCTCGCGCACCTTGCAGGAAGCATGTGCCAACCAACGTCCTGAACGAGGCCCCCTTGCACATCAGAGTCTTGGGTAGCTGAGGGACCAGGGGCTTTTGTTCTGGTCCAGTCAAAGGGCGTAGGTTCAAGGCCACAGAGTTCGTGGTTGTTAGAAGTTGGTTGGGTGTTTGAGTTAGACTTTCAGAGCTGTTCTGGGCAGAGCTCTTTTAAGAACTGAGTTCTGAATCGAGCCATGTGCAGATCGGTGGCGGTACCGTTTCTCAGCCAGAGCTCAGGAGAACGGCTTGCCTGTACTTGTGGAAGAAGACAACTTGCCTTACCCTAAAGGTCCATGTACCCACATGCCAGACAGTGTTTGCTTCGGCCTTACAGTACCTAGATACAGGGACTACTTTAAGGCTAAAGTATGATATCTGAGTACGCTTAGTATTTGTCTAGACCAAATGAACCTAGTGCGCAGACATCAGAATCTGAAGTACGTTGCAGGGTTTCTGTGGTCTCTTTCCTTGACATGGTAGTCCGAGACAGAGCTACAGACGATGTAGTCCAGGGGTGCGTCCGGAGCATCTTCGGCCAATCTTGACCCTAAACCCTAAACCCCTAAACCCTAAACCCTAAACCCCTAAACCCCTCAACCCTAAACCCTAAACCCCTAAACCCCTAAACCCTAGCTTTGACCAGAAAAACCTTTAGAATCTTCTGGGCTCCGACTCCCCCCGGGTGCTTTGGAGAGCTACACCCTTCTAGACTCCCTATAGGAACCCTTGTTGATCTTTTAAGGAACCCTAAACGAGACCGCATCGGTTTGGAGTAGACCCCGACTTCACGCGCATTTAAGTTTAGGGTTTAGGGATTAGGGTTTACGGTTTAGGGTTTAGGGTTTGGTCTTGCGACATTCGCCTCGAAAAACGGCAAGCGAGCCAAGACAAAGCCACGTTGAACACCCCGTGTCAGATCCAGCTATCTCACCTTCTCAACCGGGTACACAAGGCCGCCACGATTCCTTTTTTGCGCCCTGGGGGTAGATGCCATGTTGGACTTAGACTCCCACGAGGAGGAGTCGGCCCAGGTTTCGCGGCAGTTCTAACTGCTGCTGCTGGTCGGCGTCGTGTTTGTTGCTCAGAGACTCCAAAACCCCTTAATTAAGGAATATACCTTAAATCATATTAGGGATCCTATTATAATTTAAAGTATATTCCTTAATTAAGGGGTTTTGGAGTCTCTGGGTGTGGCCTGGGCTTGAGCGTTGAACAAGCTGCGGCTCAGAAAGGTTCACGAGGATGCCACAATTAAAGGAGACTTTTAGGAGTTTAGGGTTTAGGGTTTAGGGTAAAACTGTGATTAACAATTACCCCATATCTCCAGCACTTGCCACTGCAAGTTAATACTATTTTGTCCTTTTGGTTATGCCAGAAGCAGCACCACATGTCGTACGACATTATAATAGGAGTGGGAAAATCCATGAACATATATCCAAGATGTAGTCTTAAACTGTTAGCCCAGGCCCGTACATTAGAAGCCAGAAATTTGGAGCATCATGATCCCCATGCCCTTAAGGTTAAGTATAACGGTTTAGGGTTTAGGGTATGGGGATCCCAGCAGTATTCATTCTATATCCATGTTCCAACTTTGTGGGATTCACTGTATTCAAATTGTTGAATTCTGTCTGGACCTTGTATGACGTTCCCGTGACTGAAGCAATATAGGTGCCTTATAGTAAGAATAGGATTTGGGGTATATTGTATTATAGTTATGATAAGGAGCCCCCCAAAACCCTATTACAAGTCTTAAGGCCCCTACAATATTCTGACCTCTGCAAGAATCCTCCTAAACCCTAAACCCTAAACCCTAAACCCCAAACCCTAAACCCTAAACCCTAAACCCCAATCCCTAAACCTTAAACCCTAAACCCTAAACCCTAAACCCTAAGAGCCCTAAACCCTAAGAGCCCTAAGCTAGAGCCAGAGACTTCGAGGTCATCCGCGATGCGCTTTTGTGGCGGCTTCCTGCTACCAGGGTGGGATTCCTGGAGAGAGAGACAGGTTAAGGGTTTAGGGTTTAGGGTTTAGGGTTCAGGGTTTGGGGTAGGGTTTAGGGTTTAGGGGTTTAGGGTTTAGGGTTGTTAGGATGTTGCCGGAATCACCGGGCTAGGGGTGCGAGGTTAGGGTTTGCCAGCGGTTTAGGGTTTAGGGTACGATATCCCAAACATGACCCCGCAGTGAGACTCTTAGTGAGAAGGCTTGTCGATGATTGACATCATCCGGGTCTAGACGTTCGCACCAAACCGCTCGCACCAGCTAGGCTAAACTTGGGAAACCTATGTAAATTGCAGGCTTCTGGTCTAGGAAGCTATGGTCCAGGGCTTTGGAGTTGGGTTGGGGTTCAGGGGTTTAGGGCTAGGGGTTTAGTGGTGACGGTTTGGGGATGTTGGGGGTATGAAGGGGATCTAGAATCTCTTTCTGACAAGAGTTTCGGAGATGGTTCCCACACTGTCCAGAGGTCGAGACTATTGGCGAAGTAGTTAATGGCTAAACCAATTAAACATTCGTTTTCTGAAAGTCTTGTATGCAGGCTGCCTGCAGCAACGCTTCGGAGAGCAGTTTAAACATCTTTGCAGCCTTGTGAGGCCTCAGGCTCTTATTCCCCCGAAGCCCTTAATCCCAGACCTTCAAAGCCCAACACCCCAACTGCTCAAACCTCGAGTTGTCAGTACTACGAAGATGAGGGCCATCAAGTACGAAGCTATCCCTGCCATGCCCCTTTAGACCGTGATTTCCTACTCTCCGTGCCTACATCCTAAACCCTAAATCCTAAACCCTAAACCCACACATCCACAATCTGAGCAGGCCTACAACTCCAAGCGCGGGCGCATTTACTACGCGACGCAAGTCGCCACGGAACCTCCCCAGTCGCTAAGCTTCAGCTGAAGTCTAGAGGGAAAGGGTTTAGGGTTTAGGGCCGGGTTTAGGGTTTAGCTCCGAGAACCTAAACCCGAAACCCAAATCCTATATCCTAGACCCTGCCTCAAATCCGAAACCAAGACGTCACATCCCAAACCCCTTACATGTGTATATATATATATATATATACACATGTATCTTCATCTCCCTCTCTCTGTCTCTCTCTCTCTCCCTATTAAACCCTGCATCCTAAGCCCTATATTATATAATGCAAATCCTAAACCCTCAGCCCTAAAACCTATCTATAATACCAAACCTTCAAGCCTTTAACAGGACCCGAAACCTAACATTTGGGGTATTGTAGTTTGCCGCCTAGTGTTACCATAAAAGTGTTCTATGCAAGTATACTACTACTATAGCATTATATACTTTAATATGATGCACTTTAATTTGCACCAGTGTTTCATATGCTTCTCTATCCCTCTCTCTCTCTCTCTCCTTCTCTTGTGATACATACATATAAATAAATAAATAAGTAAATAAATAAATATATATATATATATATATACACATACACACACATACATGCACATGGTGATCTGCCATAATCAACCTATCGTACTATACCAACATATACGAAAACGGTGTATAGAGTATATGCTTTGAGCACAGTGTGCTCTCAGATTTCTGGTTTTCAGGCTGGGGGGTTCGGTTTCGGAAGGCTTCGGCGGTTTAGGAAATGTGGCAGCCCTAAGCCTAAACTCTGAACCCCCGACACCGCAAACCCGACAGCCCTAAGCTTAAACCCCTTCATCCCCAAGGCCCCAATCGCCCCCCAGACCCCTAAAACCCGAAGCTTTGCCCTAAACCCTAAACCCTAAACCCTAAACCCTAAACCCCTAAAGCCCTAAACCCCAAACCCGAGCCCTTAACGCCTCGAGCCGGAGCCGCAGACAACCCCGAGCCTCTAAGGCGTTCAACTCGAAAGCCCTAGACCCCCTACTATAGGGGTCTTAAGAATTAGAACAGGGCTCCTTTAAAGGGTCCCTTAAAGGGGTTCTATAAGGGCTACTATATATAAGGGCTACTAGAGGGGTTTAGGGTTTAGGGTTTAGGGGCCGTAAATAGTTAGAATAGGGCTCCTTTAATTAAAGGTGAACCACCATAGGGGTTTAGGGTTTAGGGGCCTTAATAATTAGAATAGGACTCCTTTAAAGGGTTCCTTGAAGGGGTTCTATAAGGGCTACTATAGGGGTTTGGGGTTTAGGGGTCTCAATAATTAGAATAGGGTTTGTCAAAACCCTAGTCTGATTATTATGGCCCCTACATCACAGGATCGAAAAGGGGCCGGTAAACAAAGACAACAACGCCACCCTAAACTGTCAACCCTACAGGAAGCCGTAAGCCCTAAAACTTCAAACCCTAAGCCCTAGAAGCCTTAAGCGCCTGAAACCACCCTAAAAAGCCAAAAGCCCTAGAAGCTAAGACCTAGACCCTCAACCCTACGACCTGGAGCCTTTAAAAGACCCTAAACCCTAAACCTGAGGATCGTGCTCTTCTGCAATAACCCGAAGCTCTTTGGCCCCAACTACCGGACCTATCTTGAGAACAAGATTCGGCAGGACGCTTTCGGGTTAAGGGTTCAGGGGGTTTTGGGGGGTTTAGGAGTTTAGGGTTTAGGGGTTGTGGTTTAGGGTTTAGGGTTTAAGGGTTTAGGGGTTGGGGTCTACGAGTTTAGGGTTTAGGGATTTGGGGTTTCAGGTTGGTTGAGCGGGTGGCGTGTTCTGTTTTATCAGTCCGGGTGGTATACTGTAGGGTTTTGTGTTGTACAGTTTTGGTGCATAGGGTTTTGGCATTCAGTTTCTGCGTCTGCCTTTAGTCAGCAAGAAAACGTGCGACCTTTCGTACTGCAGCCCCATTGCCCTAAGGCTCTAAGGACTCATATGTTCAGGCTTTTGGGCCCCAAGACCATACTCTACAAACTCTAAACCCTAAACCCTAAACCCTACTCTACAAGGATTCTGGGCTATTTTGAGCCTTAAGGTTGGATCCACTGGACTTTGACTCAATCCTGAGGTGCGCGAGCAGTGCCACTGTCTGTCTGTTGAAAGCGTCGATACACGATCCGAAATCGCTTTGCCGAAGGACAAGGAAGACGGACAACTCCCTAAACCCTAAGCCCGAAACCTGAGCCCTAAACCGAAAGCCCTAAACCCGAAACCCTAAACCCGAAACCTGAACATGGAACGCTTCGAACGCAGAAGCACTGCTTGTTGAGAACAGAGTAGTTAGCATGATGCAAGGCCTTGGTCTCTAGGTTTGGGGTTTAGGGTTTGGGGGTTTAGGGTTTAGGGTTTGGGGTTCAGGGCTTAGGGTTTAGGGTGCAATAAGAGTCCAAGTGCACACAAATTGTCTGGCCCGACAGTACCCACACAGGAACCACTTCAAGGCTTAAATATATACTATATAACTATCCAGGCACATGGACCCTTAATGGGGGCCACACTGATGAACGCAACCACCCAAAAACAAAAAATAAAAATGAACAAATCTAAATCCCGAATGTCGGATAAGTATGGCCAATATCCCCTAAACCCTACTCTAGGTACGAAAGCCGCGTGTAGCACATCCTAAGCCCTACGTTCGGCTTCAGGCCGTGTTTCGGGTTCAGGGTTTTGGGGTTCACCCTAAACCCTAAACCTTAAACCCTAAAACCTTAAACCCTAAACCCTAAACCCTAAGTTTAGGGTTCAGAGTTCAGGGTTGAGGATGCTAGTGCGTGTTTAGGGTATAGGCCTTTGGGGTTTGGGGGTAAGGGTTTCGGGTTGGAGGGTTTGGGGTTTAGGGTTTAGGGTTTAGGGTTTAGGGTTTAGGGTTTCGGGTTGGAGGGTTTGGGGTATGAGGTTAGGTGGGGTTCAGGGCGAGTTATTCTATTTACCTGCGAGCAATCGGATGATGTAGATATTCTTGCACATGCTAGGCTGGTGTTTGGGACATTGTTATTTTCCTTATTTGGGTTGATAAGGGTCCCTTTATATAAATATTGTTCAGAGGGTTTAAAGGCCAACCCAACATGTTCCTGCGACCCTAAACCCTAAACCCTAAACCCCTAAACCCTAAACCCTAAACCCTAAACCCCTAAA
This sequence comes from Symbiodinium sp. CCMP2456, assembly GCA_905221635.1. Taxonomy (NCBI): domain Eukaryota; class Dinophyceae; order Suessiales; family Symbiodiniaceae; genus Symbiodinium; species Symbiodinium sp. CCMP2456. The sequence goes on along the minus strand of CAJNDV010006646.1, from coordinate 25,524 downwards.
CCCTAAACCCTAAGCCCTAAGCCCTAAACCCTAAACCCTAAACCCTACCACATAGAGATGAAGAAACTGAGCCCGGCCCGCCATCTTCGAAAAGTCCAGACACAAGTGCAAGGGGTTTAGGGTTTAGGGTTTACTTTAAGAACCCAAAACCTACTCTTTTGTCGGGTCCCTATAAATCCCATATTAGGGTATATAATCAGAACCTACAAAAAAGTGGGTTTTGGGTTTCTTAAGGTAAAAAATCATTCTACAAACTGTTACTACAAGCTAGACCCCAGTACCCACCTTTTGGGGTTGCTTTGGGCTGTGCGGCATGTTGCTTCAGGCTACTTCAGGTATCCCAACGGTCCAGATCTCCCCGACTAAACCCTGAAAACCCGAAGAATCCCAGAAAAAAACCAAAACCCGAAACCCTACACAACCTCTACTCCTCGATGCTGGAGAGGATTTGGGCTGGTTCGGCACGCCCTTCCAGATCGAATATCGAAAGAGGCTGGCGGTGACCCGAAACTCCTGAACCCTAAACATTAAAGCGGGTCAAGCCCTAAACCCCCAAGCCCCTAAACCTCTCGCGTTTAGGGTTTAGGTTTAGGGTTTGGGGTTTAGGAACCTAATATAGGGGCTTAAACGATTACCAATACGGTTTGGAGTTTAGGGTCTCGAGTTTAGGGTCTTTAGGTTTTTGGGTTACTTAAGTGCTGTGTAGGTAACCTTCAACCTTTTGGTGCTTATATAATCCTACTACAATTGAAAAGGTTAACCTTTTTGGGCTAGGGTACTCAGCCCCTAAGATTTTGAGGGCTCCTTGTTATGATTATAGTCTAATACAGCCCAAAACCCCACGCTAATTAACCCCCCTACATTAAAGCCCATAGTACACTTATCGAACTTTTGAGACCTAGAACACCCTTATAGAGCAACCCTAAACCCCAAACCCTAAACCCTAAACCCCTAAAACCCTTAAAACCCCTAACCCTGTAGGGTTTAGGGTTTAGGGGTTTTGTATGGATTTCTGATTTCTTTTTCTGGAAAGTGTGGGGCGGCGGAGCCCGTTCCCTACTCACCGACCCCTAACACGACACATTTCGCCTTCCCGCCTTAAGCTCAACTTCTACCTACCCAGACCCCCTACCCTAAGGCTCGTATTGGTTTAGGGTTTAGGGTTTTAGGATTTAGGCTTTAGGGTTTTGGGGTATACCCTAAGGCTCGTATTGCTGTTATGGGCTTTCTAGGGGGAGGTTTGGGCGTTGTGGGCTAAGGTTTGAGGTTTCACTATGAGGGTACATGAGCCTTGGGGTAATATCCCTTAGTTATGATGCCTACCTTATTCGGGGTCCTACCCTAATTCAAGGTAGATATCTTAATTTAGGAAGATACCTGAAACCATATTGGGAATCCTGTTACGCCCGAGATCCTGAACCTTTTATAAACCCTAAACCCTAAACTATTACAATTTCAGGTATATTCCTTAAATAACCCTAAACTATTACAATTTCAGGTATATTCCTTAAATAACCCTAAACTACTACAATTTCAGGTATATTCCTTAAATTAAGGGTCGTTGGAAGTGTCTGGGTTCGACTTCTACCCTGTATCCGCACCTGCCCGAGCCGGGCACACGTAATATAGAACCCGGGGGAGCTCCACCTTAAACTGGCTTTGGAGTACCATAGTTTAAATACTTTTTTGGGGACTTGTTCCTTAAAGGAACCATTATGAAATAAAAGTCTATACTGTTTTCTCCCTGGTTACTTCAAAGCCCAGTTTACTACCCTTATGGAATTAGGTCCCAAAAGACCATCCTTAGTAAGGCTTTACGGACCTGATTCCATAGTGGTAGTTTTTCTGGAGCCTCTGGGGAAGCCTAAATAACTACCTGTATTATTCTTAGGGTTCCTTGTTAACGGAGCCCAAAACCCTGTTCTAATTATTTAATATATTACAGTAAGGCCACTACGTTATGTGAGCCCTGGCGTGGCTCTGCACTCCCGAGTTGAGCTTTTACCTGTAAGATCAGGATCCCAATCAGCTCTACAACCCTACCCAAAGAACTAACAAGCACTTTAAGCCCTAAAGCCCCGAAGCACAATACAACCACAAATGCTGATGCCGCCCTTAAGCCCTGAACCTCTTGAGAACTCAAAAGCCCTACACCCTTGACACCGATAAATTGTAGATCCCTGGTAGTACACCTTATGGCCCTATGGCATCCCTTACCTCCCTAGACTAAACCCTAAAGCAAATCCTAAACCCTAAGCTGAACCCCTGCGAATGAAACTTATTCTAACAACACCGCCGCAGGTCCGAGAAAATGGCTGTCTCGACTGCGGAGCAATGGCTGGGCCATGGCCTCAGTGGTTGCAGGGCAAAGTTTAGGATTTAGGGTTTAGCTTAAGGTGGCGATTGTGAAAAGGTTTAAAGAGGTTGCTATTTTTAGGGCCTGCTGTAGTGGTTCATCGAGTCTTCTGGGGTTCTTCGGAGAAGGTTCGGAAACTGTTGTGCCAGATTCTTACCACGAGTGCTAAGAGTTGAAGAGAGCTCTGAGAATGAGGGGCTCCTGTCTAGAGGTCTGCCACCCTAACCTAAACCCTAAACCCCTAAACCCTAACACGTAAACCCT
>CAJNDV010006646.1:10751-22857 GCA_905221635.1 Symbiodinium sp. CCMP2456 | reverse complement strand
CCTAAACCCCTAAACCCCAAACCTGGCATCGCGGGCTTCGGATTTTGGGGGTAGCACGGTTTGGCGCTTTTCTTCGAGGCATGCCACGAACCAAAAGCTTAAGCAGCTTTCGGAAAGCCCACACACCCAACATTTCGGCAATTATGAAACCCTAGACCCTAAGCCTTAAACTCCCTAAACCCTAAACCCTATAGATCGTAAGCCCTAATCCCCAAACTCTAAAACGGTGGGCTGCTTTGGCCTGCGATGGGGACTCTTTTCCTCTTTTCGACGACTGTGGAGCAGACCTGTAGACGGAAAAACGAGTTTCAACACGGGTTTAGGGTTCAGGGGTTTAGGGTTTAGGTCACCGTTTAGGTCTAAACCTTAAGGGCGAAATGACCCTGAAAGTCGGGGATCTATACTCTCATATTCTGAATTCCTACTATGGTATATGAACCTTAAACCCTCTTAGGGTTCATTTCGTCCCCAAGGAACCGTTGCGTGAAGCCCCACGAACCCTGCGTTGCAGGTGTATGGGGTCTTTTCAGCAGTAACATAGCGATATGGTCGGAAGTACTCATCCCTTACAATGCCAACACAACTGTTGCATAAATCACTCCCCCCTCTCCCTCGTTCCAAGAAAGCTGTTCAAATTTTCCCTAAGCCCTAAAAGCCCCACACCGTTTAAGACCCCGAAAATGCCAATAAGTCGGAGGCCTCACCGTGACCTGCAGCAAAGAGATCATTCTTGTAATCCAAAGAAGTGCGCAAGCGGACATACGGTAGGATTTATACTTGGGTTTAGTGGTTTTCGGGTTTAGGGTTTAGGCTGTTGTATGGGGTGGTTTCTCTATAGGGTTTAGGGGTCTGGGATTTAGGGTTTGGGGGTTTAGGGTAGCACCACATTTGTTGAAGAAGCGAAGACGCCAACAGAACGAACCACCAAAAAAGAAACTGCGATAATGCCGCAAAGCCGCAGACAGAACCCGAAACACTCAAACCCTAAACCCTAAACCTCTAAACCGTAAACTCTCAAAGCCATGATGAAGGCCTAACTCTACATCTGAAACCCTTAGGCCCGATCAAACTGTACCCGAACTGTAGCCCTGAGCCCGCTTTAGGAAGCTACCTGCCCGAGAACCTGGCTGCACACTATAGGAAAGCTCCTCTATAGAAGCCCTAAACCCCTAAACCCCTAAACCCCTTAACCCTAAACCCCTAAACCCTAAACCCGGAACCCCTAAAACCCCTAAACCCCTAAACCCCTAACCCCTAAACCCGGAACCCCTAAAGCCCCTAAACCAAGCACCTTGCAGACCCTACGGGGATCCTTTTCAAAAGAAGCCCTTAAAGGGGCCCCTCTAAGAAAATAGCCTAAACCCTAAACCCTAAACCCTAAACCAAAGCCCCTCAAAGGGACCCCGTAAAAAGAACTACTGAAAGGAACCCTTCAACAAAGAAAGCCCTTGAAGGAGCACTTGAGACGAAGCCTCTGCTGAAACTCACCTCGAGGTCCTCGCTTGCAGCCCTCAGAGGCCTGGCGATGACTTGGGCCGGATCCTGGGAGGTCCGCCGGGGTTCAAAAGGGGTTCCTGAGGGTCCCGTTCTGTCTAAAGGGATGTTTAAGTTTGTTTTAGCAATCTCTGGCTTGAGGTTGGGGTTTAGAGTATATATGACAGGATATACGGCTTGAGGCTGGGGATTTTTACGGTTTAGAGGGTTAGGGTTTAGGGATTCAGGGCTTGGGTTTTTGTGGGATAAGGTTTAGGGTTTAGGGTTTTGGGTGGGATAAGGTTTATGGAGTTTCGGACAATCAGGGATTCTGCTGTAGACCCTGGATAGTAGGTTGCTTTCTGCAAGGACAACGAGATATGAACCCCTGGTTTTGAAGACTTGCGTTGGCTGCATGAAGCTTTGGGTGCTCGGGTTGTTTTACATAACTTCGAGGTTTGTGCCCCGCCTTCTTTTGAGTATCATGACTTATGGGGTGAGTGCCGATATAGATTCACGTTCAGGGTCTTGCTTGGCTGGGGAAGGGTTTAGGGTTTAGGGTTTAGGGGTGTCAAACGCAAAGCCTGAAAACTAAACCCCGACGGAATTCGAAAAGACCCAGCGCGACACCAAGACAGAACAGGAAGCGCTGTCACAGGCAGTTCCTTTATCGCTCCCGTGAGATGAGTGAGCGGAAGTCGTCGGCAACACAAGCAATGCCCAAGAACAAGGCAGAATAAGGTCTTATGCTACGAACAGGGCTATAGGGTTGAAGGCAAAGGGCAGTCTTACATCGTTCTTCGGAGTTTGGCGATGGTTCTACATTGAGATCCTTTTTCTTCCCACAGGATGACGCGGCAGATTGCCTCTAAAGCCCTAAACTCTAGAAGCAAAGCAGCAATCCGAAACCCTAAAGCATGGTTGAGGGTCGTCATAGTCACTCAAACTCGGAAAGGGGTCTTCACCTGACCCCTGAGTCACTGAGCTCCTCCCCCCAGCTGGCAAAAGATCAGCTGGACATCATCTAAAAACCCTAAGCCCTTAACCCTAAACCCTAAACCCCAAACCCCTAAACCCCCAATCCCGGAAGTGTGTAGGAAGAACCCTGTAGGGTCCAGGTCGGGTTCCTTGTTTCTGAAACAGGGGAAGGGTGCATATTTTCACCCGACGAGGAGCTCCCGCCAACTATAACCCCAGGTTTAGGGTTTAGAGTTTAGGGTTTAGGGTTTAGGGTTTAGGGTTTAGAGTTTAGGGTTTAAGGCCCATATTCAAACCGATATCCTGGACATCACAGGTGCCCAGACTACTGTGATCATATGTTCTGTGGCCTGCTACAGCACGTGAAAGGAATGATGGATATGTTCCCGGACTTCCGTTCGGATTCAGATGTCCTGGCTTGATACATAACTCCACGTCCGAACTGCCCCTAAACCCTATAAACCTCATGAGCCCTAAACCCTACAAGCCCTCTAAGCCTATAAGCCCTGGGCCTAAACCCACTGTTGATGATATAAAACCTGCATTACCTTAAGGACCCTAAACTATGGGAATTATGGTATGTTCCTTATTATGGGACATGCAGGATTTATATCAGCAGCCGTACAAACCCCGTGAGCCCAAAGGCCCAAACCCTAAACCCACGAAGATGGCGCGCTGAGCTGAGCCTTGCCTGGGTGGTTTGTAAGGATCCTTGCAGTTTAGGGTTTAGGGTTCTGTGTAAGATAAAAGCCTAAATAATACTAAAGCAAAGCATACATTATTCGTAGGGCTCCTTCTTCTAGTTATACCAATATTATTTCTTAGGGTTCCTTACTATAACTATATTCGAAAACCTGAAACCTTATGTTAATTATATTTTGAAAGCCCCTACAGCAAGCATTCGGGTTTTGGAGTTTGGGGGTGTGGGGGTTGAGGGATTGCGGGTTCAGGGGATCACTAAGCCCCTAAACCCTCAACCCTAAACCCTTAAACCCTTAAACCCTTAAGCCCTAAACCCTAAACCCTCAACCCTAAACCCTGACCTTTCGAAAGCTCTTGAGCTATCTCTGTTTGGTCTGATGAGGCCCGGGTTTGGCTCCCCTATGGCTCCATGGTACCTGTATAGCCTTGAATCGAAGTAATATAGAAGCCTAAATAAATACCAATACTATTGTTGGGGTTCCTTATAATCATATAATATAAAGGAGCCCAAAACCCTATTCTAATTGTTACAGCCCCGATTGTACCTATACATGAGGAACCCCTTGAATGGCTCAGTATATACTATATATACATAGATGTATAAACAGATACATGGAGCCTTAAATCCTTGTAGAACCCATGGACCCCTTTAAAGGAATTCTTAAAAGAGCCCTTCAAGGTACATTAAACCCTTGCAGAACCCTTAAAGGAGGCCTTCAAGGTACATCTAAACCCCTTGTGGAACCCTTTATAGACCCCTTTTAAGGGAATTCTTAAAGGAGCCCTTCAAGGTACATTAAACCCTTGTAGAACCCTTATAGACCCCTTTAAGGGAATTCTTGAAGGAGCCCTTCATCGAACCCTTTAAAGGGAATTCTTAAAGGAGCCCTTTATAGACCCCTTTGAAGGGAGTTCTTGAAGGAGGCCTTCGAGGTACCATGGAGCCTGAAGTTTCTTGAAGGAGGGGAGCCGGGTTCGAGTTCAGTGATCGACGGAATATAGGGTTCAGGGTTTAGGGTTTAGTAAGAGTTTAGGGTTTAGGGTTTAGTAAGGGTATAGGTATAGGGTTTAGGGTTTAGGGTTCAGGGCGGTTTAGGGTTTAGCAAGGGTTTCGCGTTTTGTAAGGATTTTGGGTTTAGTCAGGGTTTAGGGTTTAGGGTTCAGGGTTTAGGGTGTAGACGGAAGAGCAGCCGATGACTTCCCGGAGTGCTCTGAAACTTCGAGATCCAGGGAAACAGGAGAGACCCGAAGTGGGCCTCAAGGTAGCTACAACGATACAGGGTTTAATGTGTAGGTTTAGGGTTCAAGGTTTAGGGTTTTAGGATCAAGCGTCCGTCATGATACTCGCGAGAGTACAGCTGCAGCCGCGAGCGGCAGGTGGAGTAAAGCGGTAGTGGTCGTCGTGGTGGTGATGGTAGTCGTCGTCGTCGTCGTCGTTTTCGTCGTCCGTCGCCTTCGTCGTTGTCCGGGTCGAGGTCGTCATCGCGGTCGCGGACGTGGTCTGGCAGCGGCAGCAGCAGCAGCAGCAGTATAAGCACAACAGCAACAAACAGCGTAGTGTAAACTTGCCGTGGCAGTACAACCAACATGCATCACATTCATTATCGAATTTGGAAGGCACCGATGCGCGAGTCATAGGTAGCTAGACAACACCGGAGCCATACGGAGCGCATCACGCTGCTCAAGATGAAGAGTCAGAACATATAGTTCACCCTAAACCCTAAACCCTAAACCCTAAACTCTAAACCCTAAACCCTAAACCGTTGAATTTTATCCTGGCGTTCTGCACCTTGGCCCCCAAGTGCGATGAAGCATTCTCTGAGTCAGACGGGAATAACTCTTTGCAGAGTCTCCATGTTTCCTGTGGATCGTAGCTCAAAGGACAGCCTGTAGGATCTCTGTCACAACGCCGCCGGAAGAGGTTGCAGATGCAGTGTAACAGGCCAGAACCCAAGGCCCAAAACCCAAAGGCCCAGAAACGGAACCCTAAAGCCCTAAACCCGAAACCGTGAAGCCCTAGACTTCCCTAAACCCTAAAGCCCTAAAGCCCTAATTACTAAACCCTGAACCCTAAACCCTGAACCCTGAACCCTAACACGAGATGTATCGTCGTCTCCGAATCGTCTCCCCCTTTCGGATACCCGACCCTGCAAAGTCTGCATAAGCCGGAACGATTATCCACTGTTTTCCTATTTTCGGTGTCCCGGTATCGGTTCATACTGCAAACCCTAACTCTTATTCTCGTTTTCTACCATAACTATTGTCTTTTGTATTATCATAGTTAGTATGATTATTTTGATCATTTTGCAAAGGCCCCTATATTGGACAGACAGTTCAGTTTAGAGTTTCAGCCTCCGAACCCTAAACCCTGAACCCTAAACCCTAAACCCTACACCCTAAGCCGGACCACAGTGTTCGCGCAAGCCGGCAGAATGAGGTCAGTTGGAAAGGCATAAGTTGAGATGAGGCATTCTGCTCGGCTCTAGTTCCTCAAGGGACTAAAGGAGGGACCCTTAAAGGGACCCTTGGGGTATATAGGGTTTTCGGAAATTCGGGTACCTTATTTTGGGGTCCTTATAATAGGGACCCTACTGTTTGGGTGCTTTCTTAGGGTCCCCTATTTTCGGAAACCCCCATATAGGGGCTTTGTGAGACTATAGAAGGGGTATATAAGGGTTATATAGGGTATTTGGATTAGGGGTCCCTTCTGGGGGTCCCTCCTATGGTCCCTTAAGAACTTTAGTTCCATGTGATAGGGTTTATATAGGGTGTAGGGTGNNTTAGGGCTTAGGGTTTAGGATGGTTCCAGGTTTTAGGATGTTTAGTGTTTTGGATGGTCCAGGGTTTAGGGTGATGACATCCGTTCCTGTGTTTGGACAGCATCGTGGATTTTGTGTTGCAGAACCCACGTGTACAATTTCACGGTGCGCACCATAGCTTCGTGAGCTACCTGCAGATACCAGCAACACTGTTGAGGTTGGCCGTGCGATTGGCAACGCCCGCTAAAATGAACCCAACTAAGAAGCCCCCCCCCCCCCCCACATGCACAAGATCATGTCTTTAAAGATCCCATTCATCAATAATCGTCCCCCCCAAACTCTCTTCCAAGTATTTATGCCTCTAAATGCAACCGTTTCTCCCAGTATCGACCCTAGGGCACCCACCTACCGAAGCAATAAATGGCGCTGATCCTGGCCCCAAACTCCCTAAACCTTGAAACTTAAGCTGACTATCAACACACCAGCCAAGAGACCCTCCCCCCGTTTTGAAGACTTGAATCCTAGCCTTGGTACGAGCTTAGCACAGCTGGTGACCGGCAGGCACACAAATAGCCCGACAAGGCTCGACATGTTCAGACGAATCGGGTTTTGCAAGATAGACCCACCTTCAAAGTTTTAACCTAATCCCCTAAACACCCAACTCTCAAAACCCGAAAATCCTAAACCCTTTACCCTCCTAAACCCTAAACCTTACATCCCTAAACCCTAGACCCTAGACCCTAAACTCCAAAACCCTGTTTTAAAATACTAAGCCCTAAACTCCTAAACCCGAAACCTTACATCCCTTAACCCTAGACCCTAAACCCTAACCCGAAACTGCTAAACCACACAAGGCAGAAACTGACACCCGACCCCCACATCCGGAGATGCTGAGTGCGAGTGCGAGAAAAGACCTTCGTGTTTAGGGTTTAGGGTTTTAGGGTTTAAGGTTTAGGGTTTAGGGTTTAGGGTTTTAGGGTTTAGGGTTTAGGGGTTTAGGGATGGGGCAAAACGGTTTAGGAAAAGGGGTTAGGGCGTAGTGTATAGGGCTCATTAGGGCTTTTGGGGTTTAAGTTAAGGTTCTGGTTTTTGTTGTGCCTGTAGTGTTACAGGGTTTAGGCCACGAAGTTTTCCAGATCAGCTCTAGAGTATTTGTGTCGAGGTTTACGTTTTGAGGCTGAGCTGAGCCCTTAAAGTACATAGGCCCACGGTCTGAGTAGTCAGCAATAGCACCTCCTTATTATTATAATTACTTAGATTACTTATAAACCCTAAACCCTAAACCCTAAACCCTAAACCCTCCAATCCTATTCTAGTGATTATAAGCCGCCCCCTAGATCAGGCTTTCGGGCATGTGCTGGAGTCTTCAGGGTTTGGCGGCTCAGTGTTTCCGTTGCCGTTGTTGTGGCGTGGTAGGCGGGGGGTTTAGGGTTTAGGGGGGGCTATAGGGCCATGGCCAAGCGGCTCCTGATCATGTCAGGGGAGCGTGTCCGACATAACTGGGGTTAAGGGTTTAAGGGTTTAGGGCCCGAACAGAAATGCTTCCCCAGATGTATATCGATCATTCTCTGGGCAGAGTGTCTAAAATCAAGCATATAGGATCCCTGTTGCAGGATTGACGTCGTATTCCAGTGAACCCAAGACACGGACCCTACCCTTTGCCCGGAATGTCATTATTCCAACCCCTGAAGCTTAGACCCATATAACCTGACACCCATCTTCAACTCGACCCCGTCATGCCTCAATTCACTTGAACGTGCATGGAGGCCTGCAGAGTTGTAAGCTCGTTCAGGCAAAGGTGAACTGCTTATTAGTTATATAATAACCTAAACCCTAAACCCTAAACCCTAAGCCCTAAAACCCTCTACGTATCCTTTTTCTTTTCGGGCTCCCCGATTAAAACCAAATAGTAGGAAAAAGGGTACCCTTATTATTAAGGGGGCTACTGGGGAACCTAGAATACACCTTTAACCCTAAACCCTAAATCAAAACCCTACAAAGGAACCCTAAACCCTTAAACACTAAACCCTAAACCCTAAACCCACAAAGGAATCACTTTCAAGTGCTCTCAAGCGCCTTGGGATGTTTCTTGAGCAGTTTCTCATTAGTGTCGTCAGCGTTGCTCCCTGTGTCAAGCAAAGCAACAACGTACTCATATAGGGTCAGAGCTCGTGTAACCCTAAACCCTAAACCCTAAACCGTTTGAGGTTTCAAAGCTGAAAGCCTGGACCCAAAACCCCCAAAAACAAAAAAAATGAACTTCGGTCGGATATCGAGGCCTTTACCGCCTCCACCATGGCACCCCGATGCGGAGGACCCCCCCGAAAACATGTGCCTTTCAGGGAAGCTTCCGGTTTCTGATTGCCTCGTAGTTTCGAGAACTGTAGGGGCCTTAATAGGGTTTTGGGAACCCTCAACAGGGTTTAAGGGTTTAGGGTTTAGGGCTTACCAGCACCCAGCCCTTATGGTACTTGATAATGGATATTTAGGGTACAAAAAACAGGTAGTTAGTGGGGTGCTGGTAGGGTTTAGGGTTTCTGCTCCCGCGGCTTCAAATAGCATACAAGTAGCAAGCAACTCTTTCTGGCCTTAGCAGGAGCACGGTTTAGGGTTTAGGGTTTAGGGTTTAGGGGTTTCCTTTTACCCAGAGGCTGCAAGTGCCCTAATCGAAGGGTTTAGGGGCACTTGGGCCCTTTACGGTCAGATCTTAGATCCTGAACCCTAAAACCCTAAAGCCCTAAAACCCTGAGCCCCTTCAAAGGAACCCTTAACCCTCAACGTGTCCCTAAACCCTAAACCCTAAACCGTTACCCTTTTGCAGGAGGCCCAGAAGCCACTGGAGCCTGGCCAGCGCGTTGTTCTCAGAGGCGATGCTTCGGTCTTCAAGGTTTAGGGTTCAGGGTTTAGAAAGTTTGGGGTTTAGGGTTCAGGGTTTAGGGTTTAGGGTTCAGGGTTTAGGGTTTAGGGTTCAGAGTTTAGGGTTTAGGGTCCAGGGTTCAGGGTTTAGGGTTCAGTGAGGGTTTATGAAGTTTTGGGTTTAGGGCTTTGGGTTTAGGGTTCAGGGTTTAGGGTTCAGGGTTTAGGGTTCATGGTTCATGTTTTAGGGTTGAGGGTTGAGGAAGTTTGGGGTTCAGGGTTTAGGGTTCAGGGTTTAGGGCTGAGGGTTTAGGAAGTTTGGGGTTTAGGGTTCAGGGTTTAGGGTTGACCAGCACCCCCCAACTACCCTTTATTATACCCCAAAACACCCATTATTAAGGACCATCAGGGCCCTATTAAAGGGTACTTGGGGGGTGCGAGGGTTGAGGGTTGAGGGTTTAGGGTTGAGGGTTTATAGGGGACTTGAAGGGCTTCGGGGACTTACAGGGCTTAGGGTGTATAGGGCTTATAGGGGGTTTAGGGGTTTAGGGGCATAAAAGGCTTCAGGGTTTAGTGTTTACCGGCCTTAAAGGGAAGCGTCTATGAAGGGGTCTACAGTAAGTTCGTTTGTTAATAGAACCCTAAACCCTAAACCGAGAAACTCTGATAGTTAAGCTGCGGTTTCGGGGGGCTTCATGTTTCCAAACGCAATGAGGAGCCAACAGGAGTACTACTGTTGATGATATTCATCCTCACATTACCTTAAGGGGCCGAAACTATGGGAATTATGGTATATTCCTCATTATGGGTAATGCAGGATCTATATCATCAGCCGTGTGACTAATTATTTAGGTTTGTCGGCCTCGGAGGTTTCGGATTGTGTTCAATCAGTGCTTAAAAACCCTAAACCCTAAACCCTAAACCGTTACGGGGTTCAGGCTTTAGGGAGTTTAGCTTAAAGGTTTGAGAGCTTCTTGGTGTCATCTGTAGGATACAGACTTGCAGACAGAGCTCGGGAGGCACCCGATGTATGCTGTGGAGCAGAGCGTTGGGCGAAAAACTGCTGAAGCCTCCTTGACTTAGGGTTTAGGGGTTAGGGTTTACGGTTTAGGGTTTAGGGTCCTTGGCCCTTGAACCATACACCCCTCTCCCTCCCGGTTGCTCGGCTGGCGGTGCTCCGGGACGCATGCGCTGGTTTACGGTTCAGGCATTAGGGCTATAAGTTGAACCCTTTAATTGCGGAATTACACCACACATCGATCTGTAGCATCTGTACTCCGTCGATTGTTTTTGCCTGCTTTGCTTCTCGCACTCAAAGTGCCCCGAACGCGAATTTCGAGGAGCAATTTTGTACATAAACCCAGCCTGTTCCCGATCACGGTTGAAGCTTGCAGCTTGCAGGCTGCGTATATTCGTAAAAAGGTACTCCCAGGAGCGCCTAGACCAAGAAGCCCTGAGTGGCACAACACCCGAAGCCCTATATGTTAGATCCTAAACCTCTATCCCTAAACTTACCGCAAACCCCAAATAAACATACACTGAGCCCTGAACCCTAAATCAATTATCGAAGTTTCCTTTCGGGTGCTCAGAGCAGTTCCCGTGAGGGTGCGGGACCCCACCGGGACACTCAAAACCCTAGACTCTAAATCCTAAACCATAAAACTGTTCCAGGGCTGGTGGACTATCCGGACTTCAACGGCAAGGAGGGCATCATTCAAAGGCCACGGCTGTTTTGCCTTAGGGGCAGGGCTCCTCGTTGCGCCATGTGTTGCCGGAGGTGTCGCCTAGTTTCATTGCATTGTAAGCATGTTTCACCCTAAAAACCTGCACCCTAAACCCCTAAACCCCGAAACCCTAAATCCTACAGAAAGAAGGATGTCAACCTCAACGACAAGATCAAATGACGTGTTCACAGGACCCCTGATTTCTGACCTTCAACTTCAAGCCGTCGCCGCCCCCAGCGTTTAACACAACGAGAGAGTTTGTGGCCAAATTTGCTCGGGTGCGCACCCAACTGCAACAGTAGCCTGTGCAAGACGTCTGCCGTGCTACACAATGCCAGACCCACAGGAAGGGGTTCATGGCTGAGAGCAGGCCAAACACGCCTAGAGGCGCTGGAATGCGGAGGTGTGGAAGCGGAATACCTGGCTAACAACTGGGAATTCGTGCTGCAAGGTGGCAAACAGAGACATTTAGGGCTCAACGCTGCCCTAGTGCTCAACTTCCGACGAGTCCTCCACTACATTCACTACATCTGTCAAAAACTGATGGTTTGTAGTTTATGGTTTATACTAAATACCATCATACACGCCTATTCGAATTGCTAAGGTCCCTGTGTTGTGTCTGGCAGTGCCTGAAGCACTTCTTTCGGGGATCGGTTGTGTTTCTATATGAATATATACACACATGTACACACGCACACATATTATGGAGAGAGAGAGGGTTTAGGGTTGAGGGCTTGCGGTTTATGGTGTGCGTTTCAGGGTTGGGGTTTTCGGGTTTGGGGTTTTGTCTAGGGTTCACCTTCTCCGCCTATACGGGTGGTGGCCTGTCCTGCAGAGGTCTATCGGGATCAACCCGGACCTTCGAATCTTAATTCAGGAATCTACGTACCGAACATTACAGTAGGATCCCTCATAGGCTTTAGGGTATGTATATTAATTAAGGGATATTGGAAGTGTGACCCTAAACCCTAAACCCTAAACCCTTATTATAAGTAGGGGATAGTGGTAGGTCTGGGAATCCTCCGTTGCCAGGTTCGATTCGACGCTTCAAGTCTACGAAGTCCGAGTGCACGACGGGCAGAAGCCTGTCTTGGTCAAGGCCTTCACACGTTTAGGGCTTTAGGGGTTTAGGGTTTTAGGGTTTAATTAGGGGGTTTTAGGGGTTTAGGGTTTAGGGCTTCAGGGGTTTAGGGCTTAGGGTTTTTCCACCTGATTTGTTTTGGGCTGTGCCAGGGGTAGCACATTCAGGCATGAAGCTCTTCTTTGTGACTGCAAGCTCATAGCTTAGAGTTTATAGGGTCATGCAGTGCGGTGGCACGTTTGTTTCTGGAGCGTCTGGGTGGGTTGTGTGACGGCCGAGGCCAATCCTAACACACGGAAGCCCCTTTATAGCACCCTTATTGAATTCAGCCCTCAGAACTTATAACCCTGAACCCTATTGAGCCCTTCTAACTTATAACCCTTATAACCCTGAGCCCTAATCCCTACTTCAACGAAGCTAAAACCTTACTATTTGGGTCCTCGGACCCTCTGGGTTATAGCACCCTTACTGATGTGAGCCCTTCTGACTTATAACCCTGAGCCCCTGAGCCCTAATCCCTACTTCAACGAAGC
>CAJNDV010006635.1:73925-89539 GCA_905221635.1 Symbiodinium sp. CCMP2456 | reverse complement strand
TTTAGGGGTTTAGGGTTTGCTAAACCCTAAACCCCCTAAACCCCCTAAACCCCTAAACCCCTAAACCCTAAACCCTATGCTTTATAGGGGCACGGGAGGTTCAAAGTTGATGGTTTAGTTTGGGTAGTTCTCCACATCAGGGTCTTTTGTTAGATGCCCAGAAATAGTACGGCACCCTTATAAAACGGACCTTGATTTAGGGAACTACCGGCCCCTTTTCGGTGAAGGGTTCGAGGGCTGAAGGGTTTAGGGTTTAGGGTTTAGGGTTTATAGGGTTTAGAGTTTAGGGTTTAGGGTTTATAGGGTTTAGGGTTTAGGGTCTGAGGCGTTAAGTTAGGCGTTGCGTGGTGTCTACGAGCTTTGGGCTTTGGAGTTTACCAGGAGAGTCGGTTTAGGATTTAATCCCTAAGCCCTAAACCTTAGGGTTTAGATCCCTAGGGCCTTAGGGGGGTTGTGGATTTACGGTTTGGGGCTTTTGCGGTTTTGGGATTTGGGATTAAGGTCTAGGGCCACAAGTCCAGGGCAGATTTCTACAGTCAGTCTCTATATAAAACAGTAGAGGGGTTCTCTCTCATCCATGTAGCCTGCCTGAAAACGTTACGGCAAACTGTGCCTAAAAGCTTTAAATCCTCACACGCCAAAACCCCTGAAGCCCGAAACCCTAAACCCCGAACCCTAAACCCTGACTCCTAAACCCTAAACCCCAAACAAAAAGCCCCTAGAGCCTGAACCACAAGCCCATGAAGCCGAAAGGCCCGAGCCCCACCCCATAGCCACCGAGCGCCTACATCAAAAATGCCCTGAACCCCCAGCCCCTGAAACCCTAAACCTAGAACCTCAATCCCCTTGGGGTTTAGGTTATAGGGCCTATAGGGTTTCCTCGATCCCCAACGATAAAAAAACCCTAAGCCTTAAACCCTAAACCCTAAATATCAACCCTAAACCCCTAAACCCCTAAACCCCTAAGCCCTAAACCCTAAACCCTAAACCTTAAACCCTGAACCCTAAACCCTAAACACAGAACCCAGAGTTTCCCTTCGAACCGTCACTGCTCTTCGTGGAGTGCATCTCCTGCCGAATACGAGCCTCACACCTGAGGGTGCCTTCCACGACGCTCCAAACCTCCAAGCCCCAAACCCTAAGCCCGAAACCCTACCTGTAACCAAAAAGACCTACTTCTTTAAGGAACTTGTAGAAACCATAATAAGGAACCCGAAGCATTTAGAAACCATAATAAGGAACCCTAAAAATGTAGACACCATAATAAGGAACACTAAAAATGTAGAAACCAAAATAAGGAGCCCTAAGAAGGTAGGTCTTTTCGGTTACAGGTAAACCTTAGACCCCACAACAACCTCACACCATAAGTCCCCCTGAGCCTTAAGCCCTGAATCAAAGGTTAGAAGTAACCCTAAACCCTAAACCCTAAACCCTAAACCCTAAACCCTAATATGGACCCTTAGGCCTTTCCAGGTTCCCTTATAAGGGTACATATAGGGTATCAGTTCAGGTAGATAAGGATCCCAGGATTAAGGGCCCATACTAGGGGCCCATGGGTTCAACCTCAGACTGAAGCTTAAACCCTAAACCCCAAGTGTGACAAACAAAGGGTTGGCCACTAGGGTTTCTTTTAAGTTCACGCCTGCGTGCTGCCAGCCTTTTAAACTCGGTCGTTATATGCACTAAGCATGGCTGCTCTGGAGGAGTTCCAGCTTCGTAATTCATAAATCCTGCGTCCAAACCCTTAAACCCTCAGCCCTTGCATCAATCCTGCGTACCTTCAGTCCTTGCAACCCTGATCCCGCTAAACGGCCTTAAACCCTAAGCCCAAATCCTCAAACCCTAATTAAAGCCTGTATAGGACCAAAAGAAAGCCCTAGATCCTAAAGCTCCGTGCTGGAAGGCACTCTTTCTGGAAGAAGTCTTAGACCAGAGCACCAGTCTCACAATAGTGAGTTTGTTCAATCGCGTTTGCGCTCTCTTTTTTTTTTCTAATCTTAGGCTTAAGTTCGAACCCTAAACCCTAAACCCTGAGCCGATTAAACTCTAAACCCAAACCTTAAATCGATTCAGGGGTTTGGGGTTTGTGGTTGAGGGCTCAGGGTTTAACTTGGGTTTGGGAGTCCGAAGGGTTCCGTAAAGGCTCTTCGAGCCATTTGGCCCTAAGGCTCACAATCGCCCAAAAGCCTTATACGGTATGGTCTTTAGGCCCACAAGCCTTAGAATGGTAAGGGTTTGGGGGCGTTGGGTTTCGTGTTCGGGGTTCAGAGTTTGAGAGTTTGTTGGTAGGGTCTAGCCTCAAATTGGCGGTTCGGGTTTTGGCTTAGGGCTTATTTTGAGGGGTCTACGGTTTAGGGTTGACAGGTTAGGGCTTGAGGCTTAGAGTTTAGAAGGAACAACCTCAGTCCCTTAGAGATCCCTAAACCCTAAACCCTAAACCCTAAACCCTAAACCCTAAACTCTAAACCCTAAACCCTAAACCCTAAACCCTAAACCCTAAACCCTAAACCCTAAAGATCCCGTTTAGATTCGTGGTTGGGGGGGACGGGTGGTTCCATCTCCGAGTCGCCCGAAGAGGTTGCAACGCAGCTCGGTCGAGCAAACTCTACGCGTCCCCCGCCTTTGGGGATTCCAGATCGGGCTGGCCGGGTTCAGGAGCTAAAGCCGACAGTTTAAGCCCGAAACCCTACGTGCTGGCTGCGCTGAACTTTTTTGTGTCTCGTGGTAACGCCGTCATTTGGGTTGCACAAGCTTTCGAGCGTGCAAGCAGATGGAGGAGAGCGAGAGAAAAAGAGAGACAGACAGAGAGAGAGAGAGAGTGTGTGTGGGTCCGAGAGGCAGGGGGCATCATCCAAACGACATGCCGCACGGAGGCCAAGACAAGCACATAACTCTGTCAACATGGGTAGTTTTCTAAGTTCGGGTCCCTTTGTAGGTCCCCAATATAGTACGGCATCCTTATAAAAGGGACCCCCAAAAACGGACCGTAATTTAGAGAACTACCCATATGAATTACACTGTCGTGGCATGTGTAGACATGCAGCCATGTGGACAGGTGAAAAGCCACCGTTTTCTTTTCATATGAAACACACACACACACACACACACGCACACAAGGCAGAGAGAACGAGATGTACGTGTGCGCGGGTGTGTGTGTATGAGCATTTTGTCTCGAGCATTCCCGAGCTTATACTGCGGTAGGAAGAAGGTACGTCGTACTCCTGTATGTTGCTCGTGAACACCTTGCAAACCTCTTTCCCCCTTAGACTGCTCCCCCCAGTCCTCCGTCCGGCACATGATACTAGAAAAATATTATTTATTCTGATGGGTTAATTCCTCTGCTAGCCAGGCCACGTAAAGTGCACTTGTCGCTACTCCGCGTCCGCCGCATAGTGGTATAGGGAACTGTGACGAAGCTTTAGTCCTGCCGACGTATGTGCATGAGTAGCAAGTATAAGCACGCACAGTCACAGAGACACGCGCGTGCGCAAACACGCACTACAGAGTATAGAAGCATATACTATCATAAATGCAGATATGTCATATACACACATATACAAGATACACATATGTATAACACGTCTTGTTGTAAGCATGATTATGTATGCACATAGCTCTGATGTGTTTCTGTGTTTATTGGTTTACCGACATTTATGTAATCTATGTTGAGCGCCTATTATGTATGTTCGTTTGTTATTAAACAGGCATAATTCAGATAGATATTATATATATATATATACATATGTATATATGTGCGTATGTGTGTGTATACACATGTTCAGCACAGCAATGTTTGCTATGTTGGCACTGCCAGTTCATTTCATGTGGCATGTCTTGTTTCTCCATAGAATACGTTTGGAATGTGTTTCGTTCGAACAGGCACCGTTTTCTCCTTGGAATATGTTGGAAAGTGTTGTTGTTTCAGTATGGTAAGGAGATTCAGATTTGATATGCCAGTGCAGAGGCACATCAACCGGCAGAGCCAAATGTGATAGTTGGACAGATGGGTCGGTCAGATACGTAGATAGCACGTAGAGGGGTTTATCTGCACGCACGAACACGCATGCATCCACATGCGCGCCCGCACCCACACACACACAAACGAACGATGTATCGCCGTATACATGTATGTATGTGTATATATATACATATATATATATGTGTAAGTAAGTAAGTAAGTAAGTAAGTAAGTAAGTAAGTAAGTAAGTAAGTAAGTAAGTAAGTAAGTAAGTATGCAAGTATGTATGTATGTATGTATGTATGTATGTATGTATGTATGTATGTATGCATATATGTACATACATCATAATTACATTCTGCATCCGACCTGGATTCTGCACCCTTGAACGTGAAAGTGACATGTACATAAATATATAGGTATTCTACGCACGTTTAAATTTATATGTGTGCGTGTGTATGTACATGTGCATATATATATATATATAGGTGGCAATTTGGGAAACTTTAAAATTCCCCTTATGGTTTCTATAGAGGTACCTATTCATAAATACCTTTTAGGGCCCCAAAACTACAACCCAGATATGTACACATGCACTTGTCTGTCCGCCATAAGGGTACGCAGTCGATCTGTGTAACACTAGGAAGCCGCTTCAGCCCTCGGCAGCTAGAGGACTACTGAGCCCTAAACCCTCTGAGCCCAAAGCCCTAGACCGTAAACCCTATACCCTATAACCCTTTTAAACTTAAACCCTAAACCCTAAACCCTGAAACCCTCTTAACCTTGAATCCTGAAGAGAAGCCCTAAACCCTAAACCCTAAAACCCCTTTAACCTTAAATCCTGAATACTAAGCTCCCTCAAAGGAAGCCTAAACCCTAAACCCTAAACCCTCAAACCCTTTTAACCTTAAATCCTGAATACTAAGCTCCCTCAAAGGAAGCCTAAAGCCTGAACCGTAGCAACCAGCCCTCTGGCTGACCTAGCAAAGACACGCTCCTTGCAGCTTCCGTTGCTATTCTGGTGGTTTAGGGTTTAGGGTTTAGGGTTTAGGGGTTTAGGGTTTAGGGGTTTTAGGGGGTTTAGGGTTTAGGGTTTAGGGTCCAGGATCTACGTAGGGATAAGAACTAGTTCTAATCGCATCCTCTTCCAGTCTCCATATAACTAGACCGCGCCCCTAGTATGATTTCCTCGTAGAAGTTCTTCAAAAGGGTAGGTCATGTGGGGTTCAGGTACGTAGGGTTTAGGTCAACCCTAAACCCTAAACCCTAAACCAAGAGTCTATGGAAGCTCCCTGTGCCTGAAATCCCTAACCGAGGGCCGTGGCCCCAAGAGGCATCCGTCTTTAGGGTTTAGGGTTTAGGGTTGGGGGTTTAGGGTTTAGAGTTTAGGATTTAGGGGTTTGGGGTTTAGGGTTTAGGGTTTAGGGTTTAGGGTTTAGGGTTTAGCAAGCTGCTTGCCCGACCTTGTGGGTCCTTGCTTCGGGTCCGTAATTTCGAAAATAAGGGCCCTTTTGGTGTGCGCCTATGTCAGGGTTTAGGGTTTAGGCTGTAGATCTAATCTCACCCAATCCCTCAACCCTAAACCCTACAGGAATCTGCGCGAGAAGTATATCGGATTTTCAAAGTATCGTGAGAAGCAAACATGACTTTTCAGGGGTTAGCGTCAGACCATGCACCCAAACCCACAGCCGTGTATAAACTCAACCCTGGATCCGTCTGGGATCCTTGCACGGCCGTTCTGAACCTGTTATAGGCCTGAACCCTAAACCCTAAACCCTAAAACTCTAAACCCCTAAACCCCTAAACCCTAAATCCAAGTCGAATTATCAAAACCTGACCCTGGTCAATCTTCATATGTCTAGCCATCTCAGCAGCGGTGAATCGAATAGTAATTCGTGAGCTGTGAACCTAAGTATCGTGGTAGGTTCTACTACAGTGCCTGTAGAACTCAGAATGGAGTAATACTCGTAGAGGCTGAATCCAAGAGTGTCTTTGGTTTCAGGCGGTCTTCCGTTCGATCACCTGTAGCTTCCCGCGATCTCGAAAACAGTCGCGCCTGACCTGCGTCTGCAAGTAGATCCGACCCTAAACCCTAAACCATAAACCCTAAACCCTAAACCGAAGCTTCAAGGGATAATACAGGGTCGGAGGCCTTACTTACAGTATCGCCTTGCTGCTCCCTTGTATTTGTACAAGAGTATACCCAAAACCCCTAACCCCTAAACCCTTAACCCCTAAACCCTAAACCCCTAAACCCCTAAACCCCTAAACCCTAAACCCCTAAACCCCAAAACCCAAAACCCTAAAGGGTGGTCCATTCATAAAGTCCGAGTCCGACATGCCGGAGCCTAGAAGCCCGACACCTGACACCCGAAACACGGGGCTTAAGGATTAGGGTTTAGGGTTTAGGGTTTAAGGATTAGGGTTTAGGGTTTAGAGTTTAGGGTTTGGGGTTTAGGGTTTAGGGTTTAGGGTTTAGGGTTGGGGGTTTGGGGGTTTGTTCGACTACCCGACATCCAAAACCCTAAAACCTCTAACTTTTTTCTAGTATAGCAGACCTGAGGTACAAATGATCCTCTTTTTTCGGCCAGAGCTTTCGAAGTCTTCCTGAGGGTCTTCGGTTGGGGTTGAGGGTTGAGGGATTGAGGATTGCTTGGTTTGGGGCTCCGGTCTACTTTGAAGGGTTTAGGATTTAGGTTTTAGGATTTAGGTTTCAGGGCTTAGGATTTAGGGTACGAGGCTCAGGGTCTACTGTCAAACTCACACATAGGTTGGCGGCCTTTAACGAGCAGCAACAGATTCCGACAGTAATACATATATATATATATTTATTTATTTGCTTGTTTTAATGTGGTATCAACCACATGTATGGCAATCATATGCTTTGCTAAGGGTTTCAAGATACCGCAGCCGCGCGGTTTGGTGTAGACTGCAGAGTGTAAGGTTTGTAGGTTCAACGTTTAGGGTTATGGATTCTAGACGGTTGTGGGTTCTAGGGTTATTGGGTTCGGTTTAGAATCTTGTGTGTTCAGATGGGTTCAGTGGTTTAATTAGGGCTTGCAGGTTGTAGGCTTGAAGTCAAGACTCCGATGCCCCTCCCCTTAGACCAATCTCATCTAGGGTTTAGAGTTTAGAGTTTAGGGTTTAGGGTTTAGAGTTTAGGGTTTAGGGTTTAGGGTTTCGTGCATCACGAGCAAGCACCAGTGCCCTTCCCTACTACCGCCTACTTTTATCAAGCCTCTACC
Source organism: Symbiodinium sp. CCMP2456 (assembly GCA_905221635.1). Classification (NCBI taxonomy): domain Eukaryota; class Dinophyceae; order Suessiales; family Symbiodiniaceae; genus Symbiodinium; species Symbiodinium sp. CCMP2456. The sequence continues at coordinate 82,336 of CAJNDV010006635.1, read as the reverse complement.
TGGAGGTTCATGAGTTATAGCCATAGCCCTACTTTAAACTACCCATGAACCTTCAAGTAAAGGTAAAGACGCGAGCTCCAAGAAGTGGCATGGTTTCAGGTTTACTAAGGAAAACGACTGTGGGCTCTGGGCTCCTTGAATGTGCAAGCAAGGAAATCCTAAAACGCTTTGACAACTGTATCTTTTCCTTCCAAGACCCTTCATAGAATTTCGATGAAGTCCTTGAAAATCCTTATAAAATGCTTGTAGACCCTGGACCCTAAACCCTAAACCCTAAACCCCTAGACCCTAACCTTTCATCATGCTTTGTTAGAGCTCCCGCAACACTCGCTTCTGTTGGCCCACAGCGGTAGCTTTGCATCCCTTCCGCTGCTCTGCCATTCACCAGCCGTCAGACGCCTCTCGGACCCTGGGTTAGTCAAGCCCTGAACCCTAAACCCTACTTTCTGGGTTCAGAGTTTCGGGTCTTAGCGCAGGGTAACAATGTTCGAAACCAATGTCAGGGGAGTTCTTTATGACTACCCAGGAACCTGCAAGTACGTTGGGGGTGTAGAGAGTTTAGGGCAGCTTAGGGTGTAGAGTGTAGGGCTTATAGGTTCAGGTTCCGGGTTCAGACTTGGAGTTTAGGGTTTAAGGTTCAGGGTGCGGAGTCTGGGTCTAGGGTTTAGGGTTTAGGGTTTAGGGTTTGGGATGTAGCTCATGACGAGCTGCTTCTATTACATGGCGTATGTTGGGGCCCTCCCTGCTCTGAAGCTTAAAGGAATTTATTCTAACGATCAAGACCCCTCTATTGTGTGTGGGTCCTTCATTCGATTCAAAACCCTAAACTAAAAACCCAGAACCCTAACATCAAACTCCGCAAACCCTGAAATCCTAAACCCAAAACCGTAAACTCAAAACCCCCAGCCGCTAAAATTCTAAACCCAAAACCCTGAACTCTAAACCCCCCAACCGCTGAAATCTTAAACCCAAAACCCTAAACTCTAAACCCCCCCAACCCCTAAACCCCCAAAGCCCTAAACCCCAAACGCCCAAATGCTGCCAACCCTAAACCCTAAACACTAAAACCCTAAACCCTAAAGCCATCTGAGGCCATGAAGACTTTGCTCACCGAGGCAACTCGTTTGGGCTGGCTTTCAGGGCTTCGGTCTTAGGGTTCAGGGTTTGAGGTTCAGGGTTTGGGGGTTTAGGGTTTAGGGTTTAGGGTTTAGGGTTTAGGGTTTGAGGTTTAGGGTTTGGGGGTTTAGGGTTTAGGGGTTTGGGGTTTAGGGTTTTGGGGGGTTTGGATTTGGGGTTTTGGGGTGTAAGGTTTAGGGTTTAGGGTCTAAGGTTTAGGGGCTTCTGGATCAGGGCTAGGGATTGGGGATGAGGGCCTCGCTTTCAGGGTTTGGGACTTGAGGATTAGGGTTTTCTGCACTAGGGGTTGGGGGCTTTAAAGGGATTAGGGCTTCGGGTTTTACCTGTGGTGCACTAGCCTTGGTCTTAGTTGTTCTGCACTTTGCGTAGGAAGGGTTCCCTTCATGCGCACAGTGCAGCCGGCTCCCTTTCTGCGCAAAGTGCAACCGGATCGTCCCCGTTCGTACAAAAAGGGGAGAATCAGACTGCACTTTGCGTAGGAAAGCTTCCCTGCACTTTGCGTAGGAGGGTTCCCTTCATGCACAAAGTGCAGCCAAAATGGTCCGTTTCGTACCCAAAAACACCCAAAACGGAGAATCGGAATGCACTTTGCCATAGGAAGGGCTTCTGTGCAAAATGCAGCCGTATCGTCCGTTTCGCACGCAAAAACACCCAAAACAGAATCGGACTGCACTTTGTGTAGGAAGGGTTTCGTTCATGCGCAAAGTGCAGCAGGATCGTCCGTTTTGTAGCCCAAAACACCCAAAACCAACCAACATAACATAAGACTCTGATCCCGAGAGCTATGGTACCCTAACATTCTTATTTTTGAAGCAACCTGAATTTTGTGAATCCCGCACGGGGTACTGGCTCAGGTTCTTAAACAGTGAGTTCTTATACAGGACGTTTACTTTCACGAAAACGTATGCATATACAACATACATACACATATACGTACGCACATAATCACATGTATGATCAGGCATATCGGCATATCGCATCCGAGGCTCGAAACAGGTGTGTCTGAGACCATTGCACGCCAGTTCTCTCAGTCGCATACAAAACCTCTAAACGCGATGCACCAAAAGCCGCAAAATACTAAGTCCACAGCCAAGGAGACTGTCAAGGTGCCAAAGGGCCAGTGCCCGAGGGACTTTGACCACATGCTGGGTTTACGTATTGGGTCTTGAACGTTTCCGTTTGGGTCGCAGTCGCGTGCAGGTTTGCCTGAGGGTTCTGTCTGGTGGATGGCCAGCCGGTTGAACTTTGCAAGGTCGAGGCTGTTGGAGACAGATGGAGACAGGAGGTCTTTGTTCGTTCTTAGCGTCTTGATGTCACCTACATTTCAAGCCTTGCTCGGTCTGAGATGGAGGACCTGGGAATGGTTCGGGACACCAATAGTACCTACACTCTCAACTGCAACGTTTTAAGGACCTGTTGTAAACATGCTTTGCGGACCCTATAATCAGAATAAGAGGGCAACCTAACTAGCAAAAGGAACAGCCATGAAGGAAACAGCCGGCTCAAGGGAGCAGCATCTCTACTTTCATATTCCTGGAAAAACGGTGGGTGCATACTTTGTCCCGGAGCAGGCCTAAGCCCTAAGCAGAGGTCGAGAGTTATCGGTTGGCGGTGTGCGCCTTGCGTCTCAGCATGTCTCCCAGTTGTCAGGCATTATGCTGAGACTTCGACACTCTGAGCAACGACTGCCGTCTCTTTCCAACTATACCGCAACAGCCGGGTAGTAGGCTACTATGGTATCGCATACTTTGCTCACACTGTACCAAGTCATAGTTTGACGACATAACGCAACATAGTCCTCGTATACGGCTGTAGTCTATGTAACTCAATACCTCTCCCAAGCCCGGTTCAAAAAGCTACAACTGGACGCTTGCAAACTGCTGCGCCCAGGAGTCAAGATCACCATCAAGTCCAAGATTGTCGAGGCATCCAGGTTTAATACGGAAGCCTGAAGAACTAGAAATACTAGGCCAGAGTCCATAGGGTGATTCTTTATTATGCTTGTAAGCAGAAAAAAGATAATAGTAATGGTACTAACATGAGTAAATAAAAAACATTAACAATAGTTACACCAGGCAACACCCGATTGTTTATGATTAAGGCTCCCATGGAATGATCATCTAGTTTTCAATGTAAAGCACATGCGTCACATACAAACTACGGTTGATGGACAATATCCTGCATGACGTTATATACCTAAACTATGGGATTTATGGTACTATACTATATTTAGGTCATGCAGGATTTGGTCCATCAACAGTAGGTTACCTCCTGAAGCCTGAACCCTCAAATCTTCCTAGTAGGACCCTAAACCCCGAACCCTAAGCCTTAAAGCCCAAAACCCTCTAAACCCCAAAGCCCCTAAACACAAAACCCTCTAAACCCAAAACTCCTACACCCCTAAACACGAAACCCTTCAGACCCTAAACCCCTAAACAGGCCAAAACCCTTAAACCATAAACCCCTAAACACAAAGCCCCTTAAACCCTAAACCCCTAAACACAACACCCTTTAAATCCCTAAACCTCTAAACACCAAACCCCTTAAACCCCTTAAACCTCTTAAGCCCTACGTACACCCCTAAAGCCCTACCACCACCGTCAACCTATACGAGATTTAAGTTTCAATCCCTCAGAGGTGTTTAGCGTTTAGAGTTTATGGTTTAGGATTTAGGGTCTAGGGTTTAGAGTTTAGGGTTTAGGGTTCAGGGTATAGGGTTTAGAGTTTATGGTTTAGGATTTAGGGTTTAGGGTTTAGGATTTAGGGTTTAAGGTTTAGGGTTTAGAGTTTAGGGTTTCGGGCGCCAGAGATCCCAATACCCTTTAATGAAGGAACCTACCTTAGATTGTAGAGGTTTAGGGGCTTAAGGGTTTAGGGTTTAGGGGTTTAAGGGCTTGGGGTTTAGGGTTTATGAAAATGCCTTAGATTATCGGGGCCTGAATATTATGGTTTAGGGTACTTCACTAAGGGGTATTGGGCTCTCTGGGTTCACTGTCAAGTCGGGATGGCACCTGCAAGACTATCCAGAGACTCTCAAGCCTTAAGCCCCTGATTTACGGGCATATGTCTTGTATCATATCATATTATGTCAAGGATCCCTCTTTAAGCTCAGGTCTATCCCGTAGCTAGTGGAATTCCAGCTTTGAACAAGCATTTTCGCATCTTAAGCGCCCGGACACGTGGCAGCCCCTAAACCCTAAACCCTACACCGATAGGTCCGGCAATCCCAGGGAGCAGAAGGCGTCCAAACCGTGAACTGAAGGGTTGGGTTGAGGGTTTACCTATAGTTTCCATTCCAGTTCCTTTGTGGGATTGCCTTTTAAGATCATTCATATAAACTGGGTTGAACAAACAAAGGAACTGCAATGGAGGCTATAGGTAGCATTGAGGATTGGGGGTTTAGGATTTAGAGACTAGGAGTTGGGGTTTAGGATTTGGAAGGGCTTCAGGAGGGACCCTTAATAGGGACCCTTGTGGGTTATAGAGGTTAATGTGGAGACTACCTGGCTATATAAGGGGTATATAAGGACTATACAATGGTTATTTAAGGTAATGAGATTAAGGGTCCCTATTAGGGGTCCCCCCTAAACCCTAAACCCTAAACCCTAAAGTCCTTAGATTTGGGGTTTCCTTTCGATTTCGGGATTCTTTAGGGGAGCTGGGAGCCCCAACAACTAAGCGCTGGATCCGAAAGAAAACGCCCTCAACCACGGTTTAGGGTTTAGGGTTTAGGGTTTAGGGTTTAGGGTTACCCCCTGCCCCAAAGAATGAAGCCAAAAACCGTCGCCGAAGAGGTTCGTTCCTGCAGCCCCCAACCCTGAACCCTACCTGAATCCTCTGCTTAGAGCTTTAGCCCCACACTCCCCTGAAAGCCACCCCCCAAAACCCTAAACCCTAAACCCCAAAACCCTAAACCCTAAACCCTAAGCCCTAAACCCTAAAACCCTACACCTTAAGAGGTGACTGGCAAGCACGGATCCCTGAAGCGCGACTTCAAGCACCTGCCCATTGAGATCTTCCTCACCGACGGCGGCAAGAAGGCGGTTTAGGGTTTAGGGTTTAGGGTTTAAGTCCGGCTTTCAAGGTCTAATACAGGGGCCTTAAATAATCAGAATAGGGTTTTGGGGGTTCCTTATTATAAACATAGTATACTATACCCCCAAACCCTGTTCTAATTTTTAAGGTCCCTATATTACAATGCAGCCTATAGGGTCTTAGAGCTTTGTGCTTACGGTTTTGGGGTTTAGGGTGTGGGGTTTGGGGGTTAAAGTTTAGGGCAGCCGAACCCCAAAATGCAGGTGACGGCACGCATGTACTTCGCAAAGAGCAAGCAGTGCTCCATGCTGAACAGTGTGCGGGCCCCGATTTTTTGGATCAGGGTGTAGGAATCAGAGGGTTCAGGGATCTGATTTCCGGACGAGCAGTGGTTAACTTGCCTCAAAACCTAAGCCAAAAACTCCCACTTTCCCACTTTGAAGTCGGGTTCGCGAGATGATGCTTAAAATGCCAGAGCATCGGGCCTGAGCATTCTGCCAGCTTTCCTTGCAGATCTCGGCACTGCCCACCATCTTGAGTAGTTCCTGAGTGTTGTTATTGTTGCTCGTCGTATTAAACAAGTTGGTATGCCTGCTGCACGCTCAGCTTCATGTTCATGTTCACATGCGGTTGAGTAGGTCAGTGTTGCTGCTGTTGTTGTTGCTGCTGCTGTTGCATCTACTGGTGGTGTCACTGCTGCTGCTGCTGCTGCTGCTGCTGCTGCTGCTGCTGCTGCTGCATTCAATGGTGATGTCGGTGAAGCTGCTGCTGCATCTACTGATGGTGTCGGTGGTGTTGCTGTCGCTATCGCTGTTGCGCTGGGTTGCTCTTGTCGTTGCTGATGCTGGTGGTGGGGGTGGGGGTGGGGGTGGGGGCGGTGGTCGCGGTATTGTGAGCCATGTTGTCGTTGCCCGTTGTTGCTGATAATTGTGGCGGGGCGGTGTCGTTGGTGGTGCTAAACCCTATAGGTCATAGAGCCCTGAATTCTACACCCCAAGCCGCAAACACTCACGAACGCCCAATTCCGAACTCTGTGAGCTAGCATTGCTTTGAACACTCTTCGTAGTGGTGTGTCCCATCAACCCCAAACCCTAGACTCGAGACCATACACCCCCTCAACCCTAAACCCGTAAGCCCCTTCCTGCTTTTGCTGCGGACCCTACGTGGTTTGTCAGCCTCCTGGTCATCTACGGCCACCCTAGCGTGAAGCAGCGGAGGAGAAAAGAGCTCAAAACAAACCCTAAACCCTACCGCCTACCCCAAAGCCTAAACCTCTAAACCCAAAAACTTGAAACTCTGAACCGCTTGAACATCAAGCCCTGAACCCGCGCAGAGTCTTAAGAAAGCCGTCTCACGAACTCCGTGTCAGCCCTCCGTTTCTCTAGGTTTCATACCACTTGAGGCTTCAGGAACATGATTAGCGGTTTAGGGTTTAGGGTTGATCCATATTAAGTTACGGATTGTTGTGTAGTGACCCCGGCAAGTCCCGACGGCCACGGCGGCAAGGTTTGCAGCCACATCGCCAACCTTTTTGAGGTGCATGGTTCTGGGGTTTGAGGCTTTAGGGTGTTTGTATGGTTTTGGGGGTAGGAGGGTTGGAGTTCTGGGTTTGTTGGGGCTACTGCAGAGAGGACCCGAACAGGATATCATTTACACAGAGTCAAGGGACAGATTACGGATGTCCCAAGGCAATCCTCAGTGGTTCTTCGATGGCCGGTCTGGTAGTATAATTGTGTCAGAGTGGAGCCTTTTTCATCTGCGTTTGCTTTGGTTCTCCTTCAAGCTTGACCAACAGTCAAGCAGGGGTCCTTCTTTTCATGGGAATGCTGGCGTACCCTCAAGAAGTAGTAGGGCACTCCCCAGAGCCAAATGCATTTCTTTTTTGCAGAAGGGTCTACCATGGGCAGCCCGTGATGTTGTAAAGGGTATTCAACAATTCAGCGGTGTGTGGCTCTTGACGTTGTGGTTTCGAGACGCCGAGGAGAGGAGGAGCAGGAGTAGCAGGAGAGTGGGAACAATTGACACATTTCGAGTCATTTCGTATGGCACTACTTGTCTTGAACATGCAAAAGAACAACATAGCCAGAGCCCTAAACCCTACACCCTAAACCCTAAACCCTGAAACCTAAACAGCAGCTGCAGGGAAGATTTGATGCTGCACCAAGGGGAAGAATTCCGAGACCAATTTCGACAGTAGCTGTGCGCTTTAGGATGGCGAGAGTAGCAGAAAATTCCCGGTACAATCGTGGCACATAATCGCTCCAAGTATCCTGGCACGATTCCGTAGCGCCAAGTCTGAATACCTCTCGGTTTCGCACTAGTACCCTTCTGCCCTGTCTCCTTATGGAAAACCGAACAATTAGGAAAAGGGGTACCCTATTATGAAATTATGAAGGGAACCCTAAACCCTAAACCCTGAACCCTGAACCCTACACCCTAAGCCCTAAGCCCGTCACACCGTAAACCCTAAACTCTACACCCTCAGCCCTAAACCCTAAACCCTAAACCCTAAACCCTAAACCCTAAACCCTAAACCCTAAACCCTACCAAGCCCTATACCCTACGGGTTGCTGGGGAACCCAGCCCTTCCGAGGGCGTGATGCACAAGTTTGAGTACAAGATGCGCCTGGCCCGCTCCCCTCAGTGCTGCCCAGACTGCTGCAGACTTTAGGTTTTAGGGTTTAGGGTTTAGGGTTTAGGGTTTAGGGTTTAGGGTTTAGGGTTTTAGGGTTTTAGGGTTTTAGGGTTTTAGGGGTTTTAGGGGTTTTAGGGCTTTGGAGATTTTGGGGTTTAGGGCCGCGTAGGGTTTAGGGTTTAGGGTTACCTGGACCCCCCAAAGTATGTGGAACAATAGCCTTGTATTGGCGTTGGGTTATTCTAAAGCCCTGAACCCCTAAACCCCCGCTATGTTTGGGGCTTTAGGGTTCGGGTTTAAGGCACCAGATTTGGGATTTCAGAATTCAGGGACGTTAGGATTGAGGCTTCAGGTCGAGGGCTTTCGGGATTTTGTTCCTGGTTCAGGGCTTTAGGGTTTAGAGTTTAGGGTTTAGGGTTTAGGGTTTAGGGTTTAAAGAGTTCGGGTTGAGGGTTTTTTGCCTAGTGCTTAGGGTGCCCGCGCTGATTCCTAACTTCAAAATATGTCATGTAAAGGCCCCAACCCCAGGCCCTGAACTAAACCCAAGACCCCACACCAAAGCAGGAACCCAAGACTGCCTTACGGGTTTAGGGTTTAGGGGTTT
>CAJNDV010006635.1:52267-64763 GCA_905221635.1 Symbiodinium sp. CCMP2456 | reverse complement strand
GACCTCAGCGACCGCGTTTGTGCGGCGTTAATGGAAGACGCACGTAAACATTTATATCTATACGAGCACTTTCAAGATTAGCAGACAGAAATCTATGAAAACATATGGCTTACGAGATACTCCGCATATACGTACATTGCTAGTGTATCATTAATGACATGTGTAGGCATATATATATATATATGTATATATATGTATATATATATATATATGTATATGTGTTGTATTTATGGGTAACACCGCTATGCATCTGTACCAGGTAGACGGACAAGCTTGCAACATAGCAAGACTCGTCATGGACATTCTGAGCGTTGTAGGACATATTACAACGCTAATGCCATAACATCAAAGAGAAGCAGCAAAATCGGAAAGCCGGAAGTAGTCAAAAAGCATGATGCATGGCAACTTGAAGACAATGTGGTTGCAGAAACCCAATTATGGAACCAGGAAATAGCACTGAAAGCCAGATCCTCTAAAGTAGATCACGGGTTAAATCCATATAAGGGATGATGAGTGCGACATCCAAGTGCTGAAATAAGCGAATGCCACGGATAGCTTTGATAGGGCTGCATGATGCCCTAGCCATCCCCGAAGCCAAGAATAATTATTGACTCGCAAGCCGCTTCGAGAGGACATGATGGGTGACAAACCCCAAACCCTAGAAGGAATGGCTGAATCCTCAAAACTTTATAAACCACAAGGCACTAATGACTTCGCACATGCTTAAGCATCCGTCAGGCAGTCTGCAGTTTAAGATTCTGGTTTTTAAATATAATATACAGAGCATCTATAAGACAGTGCTGGTATTTACATGCAATTGCATACATGTATGTAACAAGCACGTACACACACTCATGCTGCTTGGGTTCAAGCATACCAATAGCTTTGGGTCGATACTATTCTAAATACAGTTTTATCTATCCAAGATCAACAATTTGAGCATGTGACTGCTGTGGGTCAAGACCCCGTCAAATTACACATGTCGTTGATATTGGACTGGGCCGATACCTTTCCGAGTTCATGTCGTTATTGCGGGCCAATAACCCTGCAAATTCAGTTTGTTGTTCTTGAGGGTCCATACCCATCTACATTTAGTTTGTTCTTATTGCATGGCGATACGTATCAGAATTCAGTTTTATGTTATGGGCCGATACCCATCCAATTTCAATTTGTTGTTCGTGTGGGTCAATACCCATATAAGTTCAGGTGTTGAGGTTCGATACCTTTCTAAACTCAAATTGCCGTATCGTGGGTCAATACCTCTCCACTTGTACTTAATGATATCGGAACTCTATACCAACCTAAACTCACGTCTTGATATTCTGGGTCAACAGCCTTCTCATTTGACTCCATTTATTTGGGTCGTCACCTATCTAATTTATGTTTTGTTGGCTATAGGTCAATACCCATCTATGTTAATATTCGTGTTGGTGAAGCTCGACAAGAAGTAAATTCCATGATCTGCTGTGGGGGCCAATGCATGTTCAAACTCAGTTTTGTTGTAATTGACAAGATAATAGTAACAGCAAAAACACGAGGGAAAATTACTAGTTCCACCAGAAATACACACCGCCACGGCGTCCCAGACTCTTGAATTAACCCTTTGAAGATACCCTTAAGGGATCCCTATTCTGTTTGGTCTACTTGCTGAGGCCCCTGCAGCAATCCTTTTCATATGAATCATCATATGTTACAAAGCAGCCTACTTAATCTAACTAGTTAGTATGCTCTAGTAAATGTAGTACATTTTAGTGAAATAAGGTATAACGGTATAACGTGCTAAACATGAGCAGGAGTTAACACAAGTTAGCACAACTAATCGTAGTCTCTTTAAACCCCAAACCCCAAACCCCAGTTTTTTTATGGCCACATAGATGACCCTAAACCTTAAACCCTACAACATAAACCCTACACCCTAAACCCTAAACCCTAGAGAAACCCTACACCGTTTACCCTTAAACCGTAGAGGAACCTACACCCTAAACCCTAGCGAAACCCTAGAGAAGCCCTACACCCTAAACCCTAGCGAAACCCTAGAGAAACCCTACACCCTAAACCCTTTAAGGCCACGCAGATGACCGATGAGCCGTTCTCAAGTTTCAGCTTCGATGGTGTAGTGGGACTCTCGGCTCGGCGCCGTTTAAAAAGGAAGCGCAAAACTCAAGAATTGGGGGTTTAAAGGTTCAGGGTTTAGGGTTTAGGGGTATAGGGTCTTCGGGTTGAGGGTTTAGGGGTTAGGGGTTCAGGGGTTCAGGGTTTAGGGGTTGAAAGCTTCATTGTTTAGGATTCAGGGTTTAGGGCTGTGTGGTCTTGGGGCTGCCAGCCGTAGCAACCCAACCTTTCGCAAGTGATTGCCTGCCTGCCTGCCTGCCTGCCTGCCTGGGTGGCTGGGTGGCTGGGTGGTTGTTTGGTTACACCTATGTATATACCTCCACATATACACATTGACATAGATATACCTGCAGCTCCCTTGCATGCCTCTACTTAGGTTCTATTTCAGATATGTGTTGGGTTCCGCTCCATGTTGAAAGCCCTAAACCCTGAACCCTAAACCCGCGCAGGGGGCTTGCATTCGGACATTGGGTCTTGCAGCCTTCGTAGAGTATCCGAAATATCTTTTCTGGGTGATATCTGTACCCGGAAACCCACACCCTAAGTAGCATCTTCCGCCCACTACGCGCTCATTTTTTCAAGAAGTCGTTCGAAAATTTCTGATCCACTCCTAAACAAACCTGACAGGGTTAAGGGTTTAGGGCAAACCCTAAACCCTAAACCCATAAAGCCCTAAACCCTTAACCCTTAACCCTTAAACCCTAAACCATTAAAGCCCTAAATCCTAAACCCTTAAAACCCTAAACCCTTAAAACCCTAAACCCTTAAAACCCTAAACCCTAAACCCTAAACCCTTAAACCTAAGCTGCTCTTTGCCGGAAGTCACCCAAGGGCTCGGGCTTGGAGCGTTGGCTGTGGAGCCGAACTTCAGCATCTTTCAACAGCTGACGAAGACGCCCCGGCTTATGGGCCTAGAGTCTCCAACTTTAGGGTTAGGATTTAGGGTTTAGGGTTTAGGAGTCTCCAAAACTCCTTAATTAAGGAATAGTCCATAAATCTTAAAGGTCCTAATAAGACCCTTCATGTGATTCAAAGGATATATGGGCCTAGAGTCTCCAAAACTCCGTAGTTAAGGAATATTCCTTAAATCTTATAGGCCCTAATAGGAGCCCTGATGTGATTCAAAAGATATTCCTTACTACTTCAGGGGTTTTGGAGTCTCTGGGGCATCTTTGGGGGTTTGGGGGGCGGGTTGTAGAGAGTCGTAGTTAGGGGCCTTAGACTCTGGAATTGACTGCGCGTTGTTTAGTTTAATGGCTTAGAGAGGGCTCTGGGGTTTGATAGAGGTCGCAGGGTTTATGTCGATGCTTCTAGGGTTCAGGGTTTAGGGTTTCGGGGGCTCTGTTTACCTGTTCTGTAAACCAAAATGGAACCCACAACTCCAAAACTCTACTCGAATTATTGCGGCGTAGTGAACCCTTGTTGCACACGTCCCGATTCTGACCCTAAACCCTGAACCCGACTATCTCGCCTATGTTACAGCATACAGTCCTTTAGCTGCGGGACTCTCCAGCATTCCATGCTAGTAGGGTTCATCGCTTAAAGGGATTAAAGAGGGCTTGAGGATGACACGGCTTAGCGATTAGTGTAGCTTTAAAGAATAACGGGCAGTAGTAGAATTTGTGTAGAGGCAGAAAGATGTAGTAGAGCGTAGTAGTAACTCTAAACCCTAAACCGTAATACCGAAGAGACGCTAATTGTAACCCATACCTGCGACCCCAATCCCTACAACGTCGGAGCGCAGGGGTCCATAAAAGAACATTTCCAAGCCTGCCGAGCTTTCGGGGAGTTAGGGTTTCGAGTTTCGGGGTTTAAGGTTTAAGCGTGCTCCCACTCCCTAAATCGAATGCATTAGCCCTAAATGCCTTGGTCCCATGGCTTTTCACCAAAGCCTCCGCACCAAACTCCGCTACGTCCAAAGTTCAGGGCTGAGGGCAAAGCAGTTGAACAGAGCATGTGTCAAACATGATTCCTCGCAAAAGCCACAACATGTTTGCGGTTCAGGTTTAGGTTTTAGGGTGCTTGGCTTCAGTGCTAAAGTTCAGGACTTCGTAAGTTACGGTTCAGGGTGGTCGTGCTTGCAGTTCAGGATCACCCACTCCAGCTTCATGCCACAGTTTGCCTATTTCCTGTCTGAGCACGATGACCTCCCAAGTGAGATCAGCTGCTCGGAAAATTCTAATTATAAAGGCCCCTACATTAAGCTACAACTCCTGAACCGTCCAAACCCTCAGCCCTAAGCCTTTAGGGTTCAGGGGTTTAGGGTTTAGGGGTTGACGGTTTGGGGTTTAGGGCTTTGGGTTTAGGGTTTAGGGGTTTAGGGTTCAGGGGTTTAGGGTTTAGGGGTTAAGGGTTCAGGGGTTTAGGGTTCAGGGTGGCTTCTCCTGGAAACCCTCAAAAACACAAAGCTCAAGGCCCTTTCGTTGGACAGCCCTAAACCCTGAAGCCCTAAACCCGAAACCTCTAGACTCGAAACCTAAACCCCCGAAGAACCCTAAACCCTAAGCCTCTATACCCGAAACCTAAACCCCAGAACCCCATACTATAAACCTCTAAACCCGAAGCCTAAACCCTGAACCCTGAACCCTAAACCTCTTTACCTAAACCCTAAACCCTCCTAAATCCTATCAGCCCCCCCAAGCCCTCCAAAAACCCAAGAAAAGCTCAGAGCCCGCCTCTGTGTTTAGCACCCCAGGCTTCGGCCGTCACAACCCCGAAACCCTGCAGCACCCTAAACCCTAAGCGCCTGAAGCCTTAAACCCTAAACTAGGCTGTTTTTGGGACATTTTTGATTTTCCTTATTTGGGTTTATAAGGGACCCTATATATAAATATTGTTGAGAGGGTTTAAAGGCCAATCCAGTAAATCCCTGAAGCCCTAAAACCCTACAACCCTAAAGCCCTAAACCCTAAAAACCCTAAAACCCTAAAACTCTAAAGCCCTAAACCCTAAAACCCTATAGGCCCTAAAACCCTACAAGCCCCAAAACCCCGTAAACAATAACCAAAAGCTCAGAGTTTCACCCCTTCTATTCTTGTATTGAGAATCCAGGCTTCGGTGGTCACAACCCGAAGAGGATGCAGTCAGCGCTTCGGTGGGTGCCCGTCTTCAAGCCGGAGCTGCTTGTCATAAATCTGGGGATTTTAGGTGTCATAAACCTGGGGGGGTTGTGGGATTTGTGGGTTGAAGTTCAAGGCTTGGGATATTTCTGAATTTTTGGGATTTTGGGGTTTAGGGTTTGGGGTGTCGTAAACAAGGTCGTAAATATGGGATTCTAGGATTTTGGGCTAAGGGTGTGGGGTTTAGGGTTTAGGGTTTACATGCTAAGTGGCGCTTTGGGAAACTCTCAAACTCCCCTCATGTTTCCTATAGAGGTACCTATTCATAAATACTTGTAGGGGCCCCGACACTACAACCCAGTATAGGGAATCCGCATTCTGGGGTTTAGGGTTTGGGGTAAGGAGGATTTAAGGCTTTGGGCTTAGGGTTTGGGACTTGGGGTTTTCGGGTTTAGGGTTTTTAAGGTTTTCGTTTGGGGTTTGGGATATTTCGGTTTCAGGGTTTCAGGGAATGGGATTTGATTAAGGCTTGGGGTTTAGAGGCTTTAGGATTAGGGGCTTACGGTTTTATGTCTTGGGGTTTAGGGTTTAGGAGTTGGGGTTCAGGGTTTGGGGTGTAGAAGGAATCCAGGGTTTAGGGTTCAAGGTTCAGGGTTTCAGGGTTTTGGGAACGTGGGGGGCTTCATGGGAGTTTCGGGGCAGCATGCCGGTTTTTGGGGGGGTTTGGGTTCCTTAAGCGCTTGTCGTTGAAAAGTGGCGGGGAGGGGAGCCTTTGGGTTCAGGTTTCGTGCCTTGCAACACCAATCCTCAACGTAAACTCTAAACCGTAATCCCTAAACCTTAAACCCAAACCCTGAGCTTGAACCCTAAAACCGAAACCCTGAACCCTTTAAAACCTAAACCCTTTCCCCAAACCCTAAACCCTAAAAGCTAAACTCTAACACCTAAACCCTAACCCAAACCCTAAACCCTAAAACCTAAACCCTTTAAAACCTAAACCCTCAACGTCAAACCCTAAACCCTAAAATCTAAACCTTAGGCCGAAAGCATTTGGCTTAAGGAAGTGATCTCAAGGAGTTGATCAGGTCGTGGGTTCCAAACCGGAGACTCCAAAAGCCCGTAATGAAGGTACGTATACCTTTAAGGGCTTTGGGTTAAGGGTTTAGGGTTTAGGGTCTAAGGTTTAGGGTTTAGGGTCTAGGGTTTAGGTCTAGGGCTTCGAGTTTAGGGTTAACGGTTTAGGGTTAGTTGAGGCTTTAGGGTTTAGGGCTCCGCAAAGGGATCGTTAAAGGGATCTGCAAGGAAATGAAGGAATATACAATAAATTTCAGTAGGATTCCTGCTGCAACTTGAGCTGCATTCTTTAAACAAAGGGTTCTGGAGTTTCTGGGGCGCGTCATTGTCGGGAGGCTGCCTGTCCACCTCATCATCGTTAGTAGTATCAGAATCAGAGCCGTCACCACTACTATTACCATTATCATGCTCAACGTCATCTAAATAAAACACCAGGACCACCAGCATAGTCTTGAGCAGCACCATTACCATGAAGAGAGCTGGTCAGTGCCAGCGACATCTTCGACAGGTTTGCAGCCCTCAGCCCGGGGTGCCTTCTTCCTCCAAGAGCCCCTAAACCCCAAACCCTAAACCCTAAACCAGGGTTTAGGGTTTAGGGTTTAGGGATACAATGGGATCGTCTTCAGCCTTCCCTGCTCCAAGTCAGACTACGGAGAGCCATGGCCCCTACGGTTTAGGGCTTAAGCCCTAAACCCTAAACCCTAAACCGTAGGGGTCATGGCTCTCCGTAGGCTTGATTTGAGCAGTTTTTGGGCCAAGAAATCCTAAAACAGCACGGAGCAGCCTCGAGCATGCGCCCACCCCTCCGGTCGCTTCTTCAGGCTCGGCTTTTGGCAAGTCCGCATTCTTCGGGCCAGCGTTGATGGCAAGGAGTCTCTAAACCCTAAACCCTAAACCCTAAACCCTAAACCCAAAACCCAATGCCTGTATTTAGAGGTCAGCGTCCGGGGCTAGATCTGACGACAGCCTCGCCCTAAACCGTGTAATGTGGAGGCCTTAATAATTAGAATGGGGTTTAGGGTTTAGGGTTTAGGGGTTAGGGTTTTGGGTTTAGGGTTTGGGGGTAATATACTATATAGTTATCGTACGAAGCCCGCATAAATAGTACAGGTAATTATCAAGGTCCCTAGATTATTGTACGGACCAGAAAAGACCCTACATAGAAGATACCAGTAAGATCCAGATTCCCCGGCCCGGAGCACGTGAAGGGTTAGAGTTTAGGGTTTAGAGTTTAGGGTTTTGGGTTTAGAGTTGCCGGTTTAGGGTTTAAACTCCCTAAACCCTAAACCCATACACCTCGAAGCCCAAAGCCCTAAACCCTAAACCCTAAATACATAAGGCTCGAAGCCCTTATGTAGACAGCCGAACACCTCTAATCCCAGATGGCCTGCGATCGAGTTCTAGTAGGGCTTAGGGTTTGGGGTTCAGGCTTTCTGACGGGTTTTGAAGAGTGGGGCTTAGGTTTTGGGTTTTGGGTTTAGCGGTTTTGATGGTTTTTGAAGAGTGGGGCTTAGGTTTAGGGTTTTGGGTTTAGGGTTTTTGATGGTTTTTGAAGAGCGGGGCTGAGGGCTCTGGGCACGAGGAGCTCGATTTCTGCCGCGACGGCGACTGCGTGGCCATCGCCGACACGGGCACTTCCCTACTAGGAGCCTTTGCTCATGTTGGCTCTAGTTGTAGTTTCGGGCCTACAAGGGGTATGGTATACATGACTATACAGTGCTTCTTGGAAATGTAAGCTTTACAAATGTAGGGCGGAAACAGAGTGTGGCCTAAATCCTGCAATCTTTAGGCCACGTCTGGCTTCTCTTTTCAAACTCCTGTCCCTTTATCGCAGCCCTATTGCTTGTGTAAGGGGAGTCCTAGGAGACTCGTCTGCTACTTCGAAGGTGTCGTTTGTCATTTCGATGATTATCTGTCATCTGTTCTTTATTGGTTTCATAACATGGTTAGTGACAGCATTATTAGTAGATTATTATGTGAGTTCTTCCTAGTATTATTGTATTCATACTTATTTGCAATGCTCATATTCTTCTTGTTATTGTTCATTCTAACTCCTACTCTTGGTTAGTAATATCATTTTCGTTATCACTCTCATTAGTATTATTAATATTTTTATTCTTGCTATTCCTCTTGTTATATATTAGCACTGCTGTCATTATTCTTGTTATTATTAGTGGTTATTGATAAAAGGAAGCCAGCCATAGGTTACGCTTGGCTGCCTGGGCAGCGATTTTTTCGCGGATTTGTTTGCATGGCCGTGCAGGGTTGTCTCGCGGATGTTCTTGTGATTTTATCGGGGAATTTGCCGCGGATATCCTTAAGATTCTATCTCCCTCAAAATAATCCGCGCAAAAATCCGCTCACAAATTCGCGTGAACCACCGGCCAACAATTCCGTGTGTCAAAACAAAAAATCCGCGCAAACCTTGCCCAGAGAGCCCGTGCCAACCTGGGAGCAGATGAAGAGTGGGTTCAGTCGAACGCACCCCCAAACCGTGAACCTCAACCAGGTTCGCTGTGGAAGGAGAGTTTACGGGTTTAGAGACCTTCATTCTCGAGCATCACATGAAGTGTCTGAACCCTAAACCCTGAACTCTAAACCCTCTGTTCGAGTAGTGGTGACTTCAGAAGGACATCCCACAGAGAGACTCTGGCACTCACCAGTCTTCCTCCGGAGGTTTTTAAGAAGGACTAAGGTTTTCCCCTATTGCCTTGAACCCTAAGTCCTAATGAAAAGGCCCCGGAAAGTGTTGCGAAGCCCTAAATCCCAAACCCCAAAGCCTAGACCCTATACCCTGCAGACCCTAACGCCCTCAACCCCCTAAGCCGTATAAACCCTAAGCTGAGCCCTACTTGGAGGTTCATGGGTAGTTATAAGTGGGGTTATAAGTAGGGTAACTATAGTTATAACCCATATTAGGGGACTTATAACCCTACTTAGCCCACCAAGGAGCTCCCCGCCAGTTCACTCAGCAGCTGCACCGCCTGCTAGCACGACGCGTCCCGCAGACGCCCGAACAGTCGGACGAGCCTTGTCCTTTCTTAGACGACACTTGGAGGGTCCCTTTAAAGGGTTCTATAGGGTTTACTGTAGGGTTGTGTTTTTTTTGGGTTTTGGGTTTTGGGTTTAGGGTTTACTTGGAGGTTCATGGGTCGTTATAGGCGGAGTTATAAGTAGGGGAACTATGGTTATAATCCATATTATGAGACTTATAACCCCACTTGTAACTACCCATGAACCTCCAAGCAGGGCTCCGAAACCCAAAGGGTTTGGGGTTAGGCCCCAAGACTAAGCCCTGAACCCATCCTAAACCCTAAGCTTAAAGGGTTTAGGGTTTAGGGTTTAGGGGTTTAGGACTTAGGGAAACACTGAATCCTAAGCTTAAACTCGGAACCTTTAACCCTCAACCCTAAGCCGTTTGGGGGGCGGTGAAGCCCTGGCTGAGTTCTTAGCTATAAAAACTGTAGGATCGCTAACCCAGAGCGCAAGCCCCACTTGAGGATCCCCAAAACCTATTGTTTCAGTGGGTATGCCCCTAAACCCTAAACTCTGAACGCTAAACCCTACAACAAAGGGGTCATAGCATGTCACAGCCTACTATGCCATACGGTTGAGGGTTACAGGTTGCAAGCAATGACGGCGATGCCAGCGCGAATGCATTGATAGAAAGTTATTTTGTTCAGGGTGCTCAGACTCAGCAACCAAACGCATTCCCGAAGTAGAAAGTAAACGCGATCTCAGGGTTTGAAGTCATGAAGCCCAAACCTATTAATATAGGGGCCTGACTAATTACCAATACTATTTTGGCGGGGTTCCTTGTTACAATTATAACTATAGCATAGTATACCCCGAAACCTTATTCTAATTATTAAGGCCGCTATATTATATACATAGTCTTTAGGGGGTTAGTGGTCTTTCTGGCCCCAAAACCTTGTTCTAACTATTAAGGCATATTCGGGTTTAAGTGTAGGGCTCAGGTCTCGGCGCCTAGGCTCATTAGCCCTTGCCAATCATGCAACAACCCTAAACCCCAGACCCTAAACCCTAAGCCCTAAACCCTAGACCCTAAACCCTGGACCCTAAACCCGAGACCCTAAACCCTGGATCCTAAGGCCCTAAACCGTAAACCAACCCATTGAAGCGTGCAGACGTTAGGCTTAAGCCGGTAAGCTCAAGCCCTGCACACCCTCTTGGGCTTAAAGCTTTATACGAGCACAACAACAAGTCTTATGGGGCCTTCTCAAAAACTTACATAAAACAAGCTGTCGGAATGTGTCGAAAAGAGCCCCAAAAGAGCCGCACAATGTCTAGAAAGACATCTTTCTAATTTCCTCTTGAGCACCCTGTAACCCTCGGTCGTAAAACCCCAACAATGAAACCCTCGAACCCTGAACCCTAAACTGCCCCAAACCCCAAGCCACAAACCCTAAAGCCCTCGACAGAGGATTTGGACTGTCGCGACTTCCCGGGGCCCGACATCCTGTTTGAACTGGAGGGCGGCGTGGAAGTCAGGCAGTTGGTTCAGTTGGGAACCCCAAAAGTTGAGTTATATGGGATATCCCTATCCTAACTTTTGATTATGTGCTTTTTTGGGGGGCCCTATTCAGGGTTTGGTTTCATATAGACGTCTGGAGACTTGCGAATACTGTTCCTCAGGGTTCCTATGTTGGTTTTACTACCAACATATCCCAAAACCTTCTTCACATAATTAAGGCGGCCCCTATATCATGCGATATCCGACTCCGAATCCTAAAATCTAAAACTCCCACCCCTCCTGTAATAAACAACTTCACCGAACTCCCCCAAGCTCCGATAAAGAAGATACGAACGAAACACAGCGCCCCACAACTAAACTCTGAGCACCCATACATTTTCAAGTCCGATAACACCATACAGCTCCATATATAGCCCTGTAGAGCCTTATAAAGCCTGATCAAACTCTGCAAAATCCAAAATATTTCCACAAAGTTCTAAACGCCCTTTGAAACCCTAAAAACCCGAAAGCAAACACTTCAATCCCAAACCCTAACACCCAAGACCCCTGAACCAGCAACATGAACCCAAAAGGCGCAACATCCCTCTGCAGCCCTCTCCCGACAACACCCCACTACAAGCTCCATAAGACCCTATGAAACGCTATCTCTACTACTGTTGATGATCTAAATCCTGCAGTACCGTGGCACTACCTTAAGGACCCTAAACTACGGGAAGTTTGGTATGTTCCTTATTATGGGTACTGCAGGATTTATATGATCAACCGTATGATTCAACGCCTATGACACTTCGAGAGGCTCGGAGGCTAAACCCTAAACCCTAAACTCTAAACCCTAAACCCTAAACTCTAAGCCCTAAACTCTAAACCAAACACTAAACCCTGAGAGGCTCGGAGGCAGGGAGTACTCTCGCCCGGCGCCCATGAAGGTGCCCAATGCGAAGGCGGCCTGAGGGTTCCCCAGTAGTATGGGGGCTTGACTTGGAGTCGGGAGACTTAGTAAGGGTTTAGGGTTTAGGGTTTAGGGTTTAGGGTTTAGGGTTTAGGGTAGACGTATAAGTACTTAAAAGGGACCCTAATTAGGGTTATCGTACTTATAAGTGTACAAAATAACCATTTACTAAATCCCCCGACCCTCCAAGTAGTGGTTAGAATAGGGTTTTGGGGGTTCCTTTAAAGGGGTCCAAAGGGTTCTAAAGCGGCTGTCATAATTATAAGGGTTTTGGGGTTTTGGGGCCTTAATAATTGGAATAGGGTTCATGGGGCTATATTTTACTAGAATCATAATAAGGAGCCCCCAAAACCCCATTCTAATTATTAAGGCCCCTACATTAGTACCCTTTTGCCCTTTCTGTTCTGGGGTCTCCCTATTAAAGCCGAAAATTAAGAAACAAAACTACCCTGATTATTGACTAAACCCGAGCCCCTAAACCCCTAAACCCTAAACCCTAAACCCTAAACCCTAAACCCTAAACCCTAAACCCTAAACCCCTAAACCCCTAAACCCTGAACCCCTAAACCCCTAAAACGTGTACGGTGTGGAGAACCTGGGCTCTGGGTTTCAGGGTTTCGGCTTTGAATCCTACGGCTTCAGGCTCCGGGGGTTTAGGGTTCAGGCTTTAGGGTTTAGGGTTTAGGGTTTAGGGTTACGGTTTAGGGTTTCGGGTTTAGTTTTTAGGGTTTAGGGTTTAGGGTTTGGGGGTTTAGGGTTTGAGTTTGGGGTCTAGATTTTTGATTTAGGGTTCAGGGTTGGGGGTTT
>CAJNDV010006635.1:23116-51776 GCA_905221635.1 Symbiodinium sp. CCMP2456 | reverse complement strand
TTTAGGGTTTAGGGTTTGGGACTTTGGGTTTCGGGTTTAGGGTTTAGGTTTAGGGGGCCTTACTGTGGCCAGCTCACCTGACATTGCGTGCAGCATAGAGTTTGAATAGATCGCAACGATATCCCGTCAAAGTATGCGCAGGGTCCCCCTGCAGTATATATCTGGCAAAACTCTCCCTAGACCCTACAAACCCTAAACCCTGGATCTTAAACCCTAATCCCTAAACCCTAGACCCTCAACCCTAAGCCCGGAAGCTACAGCCCTTCTAAACCCCCAAACCCCTAAACCCTAAACCCGAAACCCTAACCCCAAACCATAAACCCTAAACCCTAAACCCTAAACCCTAAACCCTAAACCCCAAACCCTAAACCCTAAACCCTAAACCCTAAACCCCCTAAACCCCCCCTAGGAACCTCCAAGCCTACCTGGCTTTCAAGGCTTCTGCCGGTGGATCCGACACCTTCCCTGGGAGCTAAGGCCTGGCAACTCAAGAGAAGCAAGAGCTCCCGAGGGCGCAGTTTAGGGGTTTAGGGTTTAGGGTTTAGGGTTTAGGGTTTAGGGTTTAGGGTTTAGGGTTTAGGGGTTCAGGGTTCAGGGCCCCTTAAAGTTTAGGGTTCAGGGTTCAGGGTCCCTTTAAAGTTTAGGGGCTTAGGGTTTAGGGTTTAGGGTCCCTTTAAAGTTTAGGGGTTTAGGGGTTCAGGGTTCAGGGTCCCTTAAAGTTTAGGGGCTTAGGGTTTAGGGTTTAGGGCCCCTTTAAAGTTTAGGGGTTTAGGGTTTAGGGTTTAGGGCCCCTTTAAAGTTTAGGGGTTTAGGGTTTAGGGTTTAGGGTCCCTTTAAAGTTTAGGGGCTTAGGGTTTAGGGTTTAGGGCCCCTTAAAGTTTGGGGGTTTAGGGTTTAGGGTTTAGGGCCCCTTTAAAGTTTAGGGGTTAAGGGGTTCAGGGTTTAGGGTCCCTTTAAAGTTTACAGTAAGCACCAAAAAGTTGGAAACCTGATTAAGGCCAAATAGTGCTGGGATTCCCTATATAGTAATCTTAAGGATTGAGGCTATTGGGTTTCCACCTTTTTGGCTTCTACTGTAGGGGTTTAGGGTTTAGGGTCCCTTTAAAGTTTAGGGGTTTAGGGTTTAGGGTCCCTTAAAGTTAAAGTTTAGGGGTTTAGGGTTTAGGGTCCCTTTAAAGTTTAGCGGTTTAGGGGTTTAGGGTTGAGGGCGCCTTTACAGTTTAGGGGTTTAAGGTTTAGGGTCCCTTTAAAGTTTAGGGGTTTAAGGTTTAGGGTTTAAGGAATTAATTTCATATGAAATTACAGGGACCCCAGTTTAGTAGCGTGGTTCGCATGACATGTAAAAGGGTCGTGCACGCTGGT
Organism: Symbiodinium sp. CCMP2456; assembly: GCA_905221635.1. Taxonomy (NCBI): domain Eukaryota; class Dinophyceae; order Suessiales; family Symbiodiniaceae; genus Symbiodinium; species Symbiodinium sp. CCMP2456. Next base: position 50,414 of record CAJNDV010006635.1, on the reverse strand, counting down.
TTATCCGGCTAAGCACTTCTAAGTCTAAGTCAAGTGCTGAGGGTGTTGAGGCTTAAGGCGTCTTCGGGTTTTGAGTTTTGGGCTGATGGTGGCGGATTCTTGGTGTCAGAGTTCGTATTTCTGTCTCGTAAAATGAGGGCTTATGGGAAAGGCGTCCCTCTGGACTCTTTCTGAAGGGTGTATGTTGAGACGCTGAGGAATTCTAGCTTGTGTCAGCTGCAGGATGCTTTGATTCGGATTCGGGGCTTGAACCCCTAAACCGTAAACCCTAAATCCTAAAGGGGGTTTGGGGAGGTTTCGAGATTTGGGGGGGGGATTCAACCCTAAACTCCTAAACCCTAAACCCGCAAACCCTAAACCCTAAAACCCTAAACCCCTCCTAAACTCCTAAACCCTAAACCCTGGCTTTGATTCGGATTCGGGGGGGTTTGGGGAGGTTTCGAGGTTTGGGGGCTTCCGGGATCATGGCTTTTGGGGTTTGGAGGGCTTAAAGGGTTAGGGTTTGGGGTTTATAGTTTAGGGCTGGGGGAGGGGCCCCGAACACCTCGTTTAGGGATTCGGGTGTAGGGTTTTGAGGTGTTCGGGCTCCCTCGGCTCACATCCCTTAACTTAACACAACAGCCTTAGACCCTGAAGCCTTTTCTTTAAAGGATACTCATCCACATAGTATGTGATTTTACAAGAACCCTAAACCTTAAACCCTCAAACTTAAACCCTAAATCGAACCCTTGGAGCCCTCCACCGGCAAGCCCTGAAGGCGTTCATTCTGGGCGAGCCGATGCCTCCTGCCAATACATGTTTTGGGATGCTTCGGGCCTCTTTTGCGCGTAATGTGGAAGCCGGAGACATTTAGGGATACTACTGTATTCCTTTGGTGGTGTTCTGAATATAAATACAGTGAAGATCCCTTGAAAGAGGCCATTCTATTCTATCTCTGAAGGCCGCTGCACTGGAGACCTTATGAGAAGGCCTAGAGCCTGCCTCAAACTTGAATTCGGCATTCTTGTAATGAAGGGAATGGGGCTTAGGGCTGTGCTTCGTGCTTGTGTTTGTACGAATGTTCGTTGAATTTATACAGCTCTTCTGTTTTGGTTTAAGAAATATTCAATCGAATGAAAGAGCCAGAAATACTTGGAGGTTCATGGGTAGTTATAAATGGTAGAAGTCCCCTACTATGGGTTGCAGTTATGTTTGCACCACTTATAACTCCACTCATAGCTATACCCATGAACCTCCAAGTAGAGCCCTTCTATAGCCCTTGCACAAACCTTACAGGAACCCTTATAGGTCCCTTCAAGGAACCCCGATGTATCCCTTAAACGAACTCTTGTAGGTCCCGTAAAGGCACCCGTAAGGAACCCTTATAAGTCCCTTAAAGGAACCCTTATAAGGGGAGTTCTCTAAATTACGATCCCTCTTTAGGTCCCCATTATAATACGGCACCCTTGTAAACAGGACCCCAAAAGGGACCCTAATTTAGAGAACTACCCATATAATACCCTAAACCCTAAACCCTAAACCCTAAACCCTAAACCCAATATCCCTCAAAGGAACCTGAATAGAGACCGGACACCGACCTACAGAGATCCCTTTTAAGGAACCCTGAGTCTCTCTGTCTCTCTCTCTCTCTCTCTCTCTCTCTCTCTGGATTCTTCGTAGAAGCCCTGGAGGGTTTAGGGTTTGGGATTTAGGGTTCAGGGTTTAGGATTCAGGGTTTAGGGGTTAGGATTGAGGGTTTTGGGTTTAGAGTTTAGGGTTCAGGGTTTAGGGTTCAGGGTTTAGCGGTTAGGGTTCAGAGCGGTTAGGATTCAGGCCCTGGTGTTTCAGAGGACATCCCCGGGTCGGAACGCAGCCTCGCGCAGGGCTCAACAACCCTCCTGGTTAGAGCTTAGGGTTTAGGGTTTAGGGTTTAGGGTTTAGGGTTTAGGGTTTAGGGTTTAGGGTTTAGGTTGGCTTAGGGATTAAAACTGCAGGGTGAGGGTTGGGGGGTTACCCTCAGGGTCCAAAGGATCCAATAGCTAAATTAGGTACCCTGGTTTCGGATAGTTGGTTTAGGGTTTAGGGTTTAGGGTTTAGGGTTTAGGGTTTAGGGAGTAGTGATGTAAGTATGCAGGTTACTACTTGGGAGAGTATATGATTATTAGGTACTTGGAAGGGTTTGGGGCCTAGGGTCTAGGGCTGAAGACTGTAGGGCTTTGGGTTTTGGGGTCTAGAGTTCAGGCTTAGTCTAGACCCGTGCTTGACAAACTTCTTCCTTGCACAAGAATTGCAGTAGAGGCCAGGAAGTTGGAACATCATTATGTTGATGCCCTGAAGGCAAGGTATAGGGAATCCCAGCACGAACCATGCTAGATTAATGTTCCAACTTTCTGGGGATAACTGTAGGATAGTGGGGATCATAATATTAACACCCTTGGGCAATATCCCTATGATAGGGATGCTAAGGTGCAGACATCGATTCAGGAAAGGGGCTAGTCATACACAACACTTATTGAACTGGGATGGGGACTTGGGATATTCGGTACCGGAGATGTAGTATGGAACGCAAGGAAGTTCTCGTGTACCTTGTCTTTTTCTCGTGCTGAGGTTGCGGAAGTACTACACAGTTTACGACTGGGAGCGCACAAGTGTTGGATTTGCTCTCGCGCGACATGGCGAAGATGAATCCCGGGAAGTGGTGCATTTGTGAGGCCTTACCCTCATGTCTGTTGCAAGTGTTTAACTTCTCACAGCCCGAGCCGCTGACCTGAGACATGCCCAGTGCAGAGGCTTCGGTCATGCAGCTTTCAACCAGGCATCTGCAGAAAACGGCTTGATGCCATGCGCGGCCAGGGAAGAAAAGACGACTTGGGCAGAAGTTTGCCCGGAAATCTGTACAGACGACTTGCTCAGAACTTAGCCCTAAATCTGCAAGCTAGGCCTTCTCAATTCAATCACCGAGACCCCGAGAGGACGAGCTTGTCGTCTCTGGCCCGGACATCGAGCTCACGGGACAGTCGTCTGCTCTCATCCATCAGCTACTCGGTTTCAGCTATAGGTGGGTGTAGCTTTGAAGAGATTGCAGGACTCAGGGCTTATGCATGGGGCTTCCCAGAGAGCCCAATACCCCTTAATTAAGCAATAGACCTTAAATTAGAACATTGAGGCCCCTATACCTATAATTTCAGGTAGATTCCTCAATGAAGGGGTATTTGGGTCTTTGGGTTCCGGTTTGGGTTTGGCCTTGTAGTAGTACGAATAAATAGCTAATAGCAGCATGTTGCAAGGCTAAAGAGGGATTCAGCTTTGACCCCTGCGCTCCACATGGCTTGGGGGCCTGTCTAAGCTGGGGCCGTCTGAACGCAAAGCAGCCTAAACGTTTAGGGGTTTAGGGTTTAGGGTTTAGGGGCACTAAACCCCTTACTTGGAGGTTGGGTAGTTATCAGCGGGGTTTGGGGTTTGTAAGTAGGGTAACTATACATAACTGTAACCCATGTCAGGTTCTTTATAACCCCACTCATAACCACCCGTCAACCTCCAAGTACTTGTGGAATCTACCGTAAATCGTACAAGTGTTCCTCTTGCCTTCTGAGGCATACCTGGACCCTGAGGGACTTGCGTTTTTAAGTACTTACACAAGGAAATCAGAAGAGGCAGCCCGAAAAAGGTAAGTTCATTGGAGTCAAGGTAATGTAGAAGCCTACATCCAACATTTTCCTTAGGGTTCCCTAGTATATCCATACTTTTGAAGAGCCCAAAACCTTGTTCCAATTAGTCAAGGCCCCTGCACTAAATGCCTTGAGGCCTTTAGTCTAGGACATTTTCAGGTGGGTAGTTACCGTTACAGGAGCCTAATATAAGGTCTATATACCTTATGGAAGCCCTAAAAAACCCTAAACTCCCCACCTGTAGTTTCCTTTACTTTGGGCTTTGGGAGTTCTAGTAGCCCGGAGGTCGTGCTTGTGCAAGAAGAAGTTCTAGTAGCCATATGGGTAGTTGTCAAAATTAGGGTCCCTTTTGGGGTACCCTAAATAATAGGTGCCGTATTATAATAAGGACCCAAAAAGGGACCATAATTTTGACAACCACCCATATTGAGGTCGTGCTTGTGCAAGAAGAAGGATATCCGAAAGTTCTTGGATGGTATCTACGTCAGCTCCCACGGCGTCAAGGAGGACCAGCCCTGGGGTCAATTTGGGGTTTAGGGTTTAAAAGAGAAATAAGGTTTGGGGTTTAGGGTTTAGGGTTTAGGGGTTTAGGGTTTAGGTTTAGGGTTTTAAACTTGGCGATCTCGGATTCTAAGGGTTTGTTGATTTGGGAGGTAGCCAATAATGAAGGCGCATAGCCGCATCGGAAAGAAGAGCGCCGATCAGAAAAATGCTGACTGCAGCGATACTGATATCAACAGTCTTCAAGTTCGGAGCAACCATAAAAAGTGGGAACAGGACCTACTTCCTACCAAACAGCGGATGCAGCGGCCTTTTTGTCTAAGTGTACGACGTACTGTAACCTCACCCTTCGGAACAACAGGTTGTCACACGCTAAACCCTACACCCTAAACAGATACAAAACCCTGCTTCTTTGTGAGAGGGTGTAACCTCCTGAACAGTAGGTTTTGGGCTCACTAGGTATAGTCAGCAGAGCCAACGGTAGCGCTGTGGGGCAAGGAGGATGTAGCTTCGGTCTTGAGCGTAGTGTCCGAGTTTAGCATAAGCCCCGAAACCCCTGAGCCCTAAACCCTTAACCCCAACACCCCAAAACCTTAAACCCTAAACCTAAACCCTAACCCGTAAACCTTAAACCCCCGAGCCCTAAACCCTAAACCCCAAAACCCCCTAAACCTTAAACACTAAACACTAACCCCGAAACCTTAAGCCCTGAAGCCCTAGACCCTAAACCCCAACACCCCCTAAACCTTAAACCCTAAACTCTAAGCCCTAAACCTTAAACCCTAAAGCCCTAAACCCTAAACGCCTACCTAGACCTCCCAACTACCCTCTAACATACCCTAAATCCTTTCTATTAAAGACCATAAGGGCTCCATTAAAGGGCCCTTGGGGGGTCCTGGTAAACCCAAAGCCTTAAACCCTGAGCCAGAAGCTTCCACGCAGTATTCCTGAGGAACGCTTAGCCGAACTGCTGGTTCTCTTAAAATCACCGGTCCCCTCAAGGGGATCAGTAAGTTTAGGGTTTAGGGTTTTGGGTGTAGGGTTTAGGGTTTTGGATTTAGGGTTTAGGGTTTAGGGTTTAGCGCGAAATTCACAAGACGAAGCAAAGAAAGACACCACGAGTAACCACGGCAGCAGTTGCTAGGGCCAGGGTGAGAAAGATGATGACGAGGAAGAGTGATGACAACACTATCCCTAAGGGTCCATGTACCCAAATAGTATATACTTTGGCTCCAAAGTACCTAAGTAGGGACCACTTTAAGGCCAAAGTATATACTATTTGGGAACATGGACCCTTAGGGTATGTCAAGCAAGGGCTACTCTACCTTCATAATTAAGCCCTAGACCTTAAACCCTAAACTCTAAATTAGCAACCTTGGGAGTGCATCATCGTAGCCACGCTCGATTCTGTAGCAACTGTCCTACCCCGAAGGCCCGAATCCCACAGTGTCAAGCTCCACGAAATCTGCAGACAAAGCATCAGCAACCATAAACCCCATAAGCCCCATAGGCCCCATAAACCCCATAAACCCCTAAGCCCTAAACCCTAAACCCCATAATACCCTAAAACCTGAACCCGAAACCCCTAAACCTTAAACCCCTAAACCCGAAACCCTAAAACCCTAAAGCCATATATAAACCTTAAACCCCTAAACCCGAAACCCTAAAACCCTAAAGCCCTAACCCCGAAACGCCTAAAGCCCTAACCCCGACATGGCTCCAGGACTGAGCTCGGGCGTGGTGCGATGTGCAGTGAGCCAAGTGCAGCGGACGAGAAAAATCCGCGGATCTCTGGCAGGGCGTCAGAGGTTTCGGGTGTGCAGGGTTTAGGGTTTAGGGTTTAGGGTTTCGGGTTTCGGGTGTGTAGGGTTTAGGGTTTAGGGTTTAGGGTGTGTAGGGTCTAGTGTTTAGGGTTTAGGGTTTAGGGATTTCTAAGGGCTTCTTAGAGTCTCTTGCGGTTCCTTAGGGTTTTGTTAGGGTTCCTTAGGCCCCAGGCATTGTTAAGGTTTCTTAGGGCTTCAGACTTTTCGGGTGTGTAGGGTTTTATGGGTTTGTAGGGTTTAGGGGTTTAGGGGGTCAGGGGTTTGTGGTTTTAGGGTTTGGGGTGTAGGGGTCAGGGTTTAGGGGCTTTGGGTTTAGGGGTTTAGGGTTTAGGGCAGTCTAGGGTTTTACCTATAGTCTCCACAGTAGTTCCTGCTTTGGGTTACCTTATGGGATCCTAACATATCGAGCAAAAGTCGGAACTTCCCCCCTGTTCCCGCCGATATAAATCCTAGGTCCAGGGTTTTGGGTTAAGTTTAAGGTTTAGGGTCCAGGGTTTAGGGTTCAAGAGTGTCGGGGTTCAAGATTTAGGGTTGAGAGTTTAGGGTTGAGGGTTTAGGATTCAGGTTTAAGGATTATACCCTGAATTCCAAAACTAAACCAGATCCACCTCTTCAAGTTTCATCTTCAAGGGCTCGTCCTCACCTTGGGAGGCGTAGGAGAGGTCGAACAAAATTTCCATGAGCTCCCACGCTTTAGGGTTTAGGGTTCTGCTATACAGCACCCTAAACCCTAAGCCTTAAACCCTAGACCCTAAACCCTAAACCTTAAACCTGCATCCCTAAACCTTAAACCCTAAACCTTAAACCCTAGACCCTAAGCCTTAAACCCTAAACCCTGAACCCTAAACCCTAAACTCTAAACGCTGTGGAGGTGTGGAGCTTTGGGTCTTCATTGTTCCTTGCAAGGGCTCCTTCCAAAGACCTGCATGCAAAGACGCCCCTTCCTGCCGGTTTAGGGGTTTATGGGTTTAGGGTTTAGGGGGTTTAGGGTTTTGGGGGGTTTAGGTGGTTTAGGGGGTTTAGGGGTTTAGGGGTTTAGGGTTTAGGGTTTAGGGGTTCGGGGACTGGCCGAACTTGCTTGGGGTCCTTGGCCCCTAATCCGTAAGCCCTATTATATTTAGCAAGCAGATGCTAACCCCCCACACCTCACATCCAATACTCCCCCCTACACTTTCACACCACTTCTCCCTGAACTGAAAACAGCCATTGAGTTTTCATCCCCTAAACCCTAAACCCTCAAACCCTAAATATCTAGAGAAACTTCTGACAACAGTACCGAAGGCACTTGGCCGCAGCCCTTGAAAACGTAAACATCCCATGAAGCTCCACAGTTCAGCCCTGAAAAAATCAAACCTCAACAGCAAAACCCTAAACCCTAAATACCCTAAACCCTCAACCCTAAACCTAAACAACAACGCAGGCGTAAACTTGCAAGCTCCAAACCCCCAAAACCCCAAGGCCCTCAGGCCTAATATAGGGGCCTAGACAATTACCTATACTATTTTGATCTATGTCGGGGGGTTCCTGATCATACTACTGCAAAAGGACCCCCAAACCCTGTTCTAATCATTAAGTCCCTTATGTTAAACCCCTCGAGTCCTGAACTTTGAAGGGCCGGCACCCCCAAACCCTTTAACCCTAAAGTCCTAAGCCTTAAAACCCTGAATCCTAAATCCGAAAAGAGCCCTCGCACCCCCCAACCTTACACAAGCCTGATGCTGACTTGCAGCATACTTGCCCAAAACACGTTCGTCTGTTCCATTCCCTCCATTCAACTGCATCTGCTCCGCGGCATGTGGTCCCGCTACAACCAATCCAAGTCGCAAAGTTGGTCGCCTGTGGCACACGAGGAGGGGGTGACACCGTTTTCTCGGTACCCTCTTCAGGACAGGCTGCGACTCACAAGTGGGGTTACTTAGTTGGAAGATGTTGGAAGTCGAAGATATTGCCCATCAGGACAACTTCTATAACTCCCTGGCTCACTTGCACGTCTGGGTGGTCTTTCCATATGTGGCTCTGATGGTGTGGCAGTTCATCTTCAAGAAGGGCGGTTCGGGGCATCTACAGCGGGGTTTGATGCTGAAGTGGCTGTCACTGGCCGTTATCGGTGGCGGCTGGGTCTTGCAGATTCGGCATTCCTGGCTCAGCGACCCCAAGGTCTTCGAGAAGCACCCCGCGCCTCGGCTTAGCTGGCAGGGTCAAGCGATTGTTGTGAGCCTCCCTGCCAGAAAGGAAACCAGAACGAGACAGAGAGACAGAGAGAGAGCGAGACAGAGAGAGAGAGAGAGAGACAGAGCGACAGAGAGACAGAGCGACGGCGCGACCGAGCGACTGAGAGACCGAGACCGAGACCGAGAGACTGAGAGAAGGTGCCTGCTTACCCTCAAGGCATGCCTGTCCCGTGGCTATACAGCTGTCTCATCCTCACTCCCTTTTGCAAGACCTGCCCATATTGTCAAAAAATGTAAAGACTTCGGGTTATTTAAATGTCAATGAAGCGCATTTCTTTTGCATGGTTGGGTGAGGGACATGTTAGAGTTGAGCGAAATGAATGCTTTACAATTGTACGGTTTTGATATTTGACCCATACAAAAGAAACCTCCGCTTTGAATACACGATTAAGGACACATACTATAGAAGACTAATAATTACGAACATTATTCCTTAGGCTTCTGTTTATAGCTATACTATAAAGGAGCCCAATACCCTATTCTAACTCAGATTCCTACATTCGACTTGAAGGAAATGTAACGCTTTGATGCAGTTTCCGTATTAGACAAATAAGGGAATCCTCAACCCCGCAGTGCCAAGCCGTTGACACGACAAATACAGGGTTTAGGGTTGTAGGGGCTTAAATAATTACCTCTTTTATTTTGGGGGGTTCCTTTTTATACGTATAGCATAATCGAGCCCAAAACCCTATTGTAACTATTATAAGTTAAGGCCCCTAGATTATTTCTAGCCAAGGCTAGGGTATCCTAGGTCCTACATGTGGGGGGGGTGCGTGTTGCTTTTGTGCGTTGGAAACCTAAACCTCAGCACGATGATTAACTAATCTACTAGTTACACTCGGGTATCGTAGATTTCAAGCTCACGTACTTTTTTGTTTGGGTTTGAGGTATGAAATCATACAACCGAGCCCTGAATGCTGAACCCTAGTTCATGTACCTCGACTATCACGCCTGTTAAAAAATGGCAAGACTCGGTTAGATTAAGGAACTAATCTGAAGGTTATTTGTTTGTGTTTCCTGATTTTGTTCATCCGCCGAAACCCCTAGCCCCCACCCCCGATCATAGAGTAGGGGCAGAGATTATTGTTTCAGAACTGGCAGCACTCTCCAATCACAAAGCCTTAAATGATCAGCAACAACACTCATCAGACCACAGCAAGGCGCTCTTCAGCCTTCCCTTCGCGCGGAGTTTCGTGAGCGCCTTTGGCAGTTCGACGTTGGTGAGTGCCTTGAACTGCTATGTTATTGGTGTCAAGGAAAAGTCGCGAATGCTCATGGTGGGCAGCACCGGGCACTTTCTCATCCTGGGAGCAACGCTGGTGTCTTTGGGGATCATCTTGAATGCCTACGTTTACATGACCCAAGAGTTAATGAAGCTCTCGATTTGGAGCTCGTACCACTGGGAGATGCTGTGTGAGATGATGGTGATTGGCTCCGTCTTCCCCCTCTATGACGGGCTAAACTTCTATGTGCTGATGACCTGGTGGCGCACCGGCTCCTTGAACTATCTAGAACACCATGTCATGAATGCTGTGTGGACGATGAGCAAGACGGTGGTCCCCTGACTTTATTCGGCAGCTTTGCACTGTTTACGCTACTGTAGGGGCCTTAATCATTAGAATAGGGTTTGGGGTATATTGTACTATAATTATACTAAGGAACCCCCAAAATAGTATAGGTAATTATTTAGGCCCCTATATTACGTCATGGGTTGCCCGTGTAGGTGAGTGAAACATAGGATTTGCCATGCTCGGGTCAAAAAATAAACACCGCAACTCGGGGGCGAGGTTGACCCTAAACCCTAAACCCTAAACCCTAAACCTAGGGGGTTTAGGGTTTAGGGTTTTGGCAACCTGAGGCCTTGATAGGGGCTTTTTTTGGGGGGGGGTTATAGGGTTTAGGGTTTAGGCCTTCTTCAGTGAGCCCATGGCTGAGGCTGCGGTTCTGCTCTTCACGGCTCACGATGCACATCGGATTTTTCCTCACCCGGGCATTGGCCTTTTCTCGCGTTTGGCAATTCAGCTGGTCCCGCAACTTTTCATCTTACTTCCTTACCTCCTTAGGATCTTTCGGCATGTGAAAGCCGCGCCCAGCTGCAACAAGCAATGCTAGGACCGCGAATGCTCGAAAGGCTGGTGCCGAAATAAAGGAGTCCACGACAGGGATTCAGGAAACCCCTGATTTCTAGCATGACATCTCCGCTGACACCCAGGAGAAATGATGACTGTTTGTTTTGCTTTTAACGCCTCCTTTACCCCACTAGTCTATTGATGCCTGCTCGGACATGATGTTGCAGAAAATGGGTGGTTCAGCGTCCCGTGGAACATGTGATGTGTAAAGGCAAGCAGGAAGAACTTCGACTATATTCCGTGTTTAGGGGCCTTCAATACTGCTTCGCCACCAAGCGGGCGGCCACAGCGGCAGCACTGTTGGTTTTTTCCTCCAGACCCAGTTTGCATCCTGAGACACTCTCACACGCCCCGACCAGAGCATTCCATGCAGCTTCGACTGCAGCAATACGACACTATCCACGACACTGTGGAAAGTATGCAAGGCCAACCACTAAAGACCCGAATACCCAAATCTGCACATGACTTCATCATGCCACAATGTTCAGTCTGCCGATTGCTTTTGGGGCCCTAGTGGGTTTAGGGTTTAGGGTGCCGCACATGATGGAGAGGATTTGTAGTTTTAGGGCTGGAGCTTGCGGCCCAAAGCCAAAAGAGCCTCATCCCATACTACAAGCTATGTCTGCACTCTCCAGTCCCCCGAGCCTCCACGAAGTAGCCAAAGATCTCGTACACGCCCTGAAGCCCTGAACGGTTAGACCTCTAAGTCCTAAACCCTAAACCCTAAACCCACTAGGGCCCCAAAAGCAATCCTCCGCATCAACCACGCTTGGGCTCAACATAGGCCAGTGGCCTTGTGTACTAGCATGGTCTCAAAAAAAATCTCGCCCTCAGGCCTCAACCTTAAAGCGCGATGTAACCCTAAACCCTGTAATATAGGATGGGGTTTTGGGGCATATTATACTGTAGTCATAGTAAGGAACGCCCCAAAATAGTATTGGTAATGATGTAGGCCCCTATATTATATTCTTTAATTAAGGGCTCTAGAGTCTCTCGGAACGCTAAGTTCCATAAACCCTGAAGTTTTATCGCTTCGGCGATTAGCGTCGGAGGACCCAAGACGAAGGGTCCGAAAGCACCTTGCGTGATACGTACTACTTACCCAAACCAGCATAGCATTCCCTTTTCTAGAAACCTTACTTTCTACCACGTGGGTACCGTGGGCCCTTCCCTATCAACCCTATAATTAAAAAACCCTAAAGGCTCTAAGCCCTTAAACCCTAAACCCCAAACCCTGAACCTGAGTACCCTACAAACCCTATAATTAAACCCTAAACCCTATAATTAACACCTAAACCCTTAAACCCTAAACCCTAAACCCTGAACCTGAGCACCCTAATAGCAGCCATGGCCTCCCCTTTGGGGACCGGTGCCCTAAGTGTGGGCGCAGCAGACCCGGAATCGCGGCCGGCGCTTCAGCGCGAGGGCGCTGCGGTGTATGTGCCGTGGAGAGAGAAGGGAGAATAAGTTGAGGTATGTGCCATGGCGAGAGAAGGGAGAATAAGTTGAGGTATGTGCCGTGGAGAGAGAAGGGAAAACAAGCTGAGGCTTAAGGTTAGGGTGCTGGGGGCTGGGTCTCCCAGTTGGCCCTTTTTCCCTTTTTGGGATCTTAGGTTCCTTATAAAGGTACCCAATACCAAAAAAGGAGCCCTTTTTAATCTTAGGTTACTGGGCATGTAAAGGGATTAAGGAAGGAATAGAAGGGGGCGGATTGGGTTTTCAGGATCTGAGGCTGAAGGCTCACGGTGCAGGGGGATAAAGTTTGGAGGTTTTAAACCCTAAACCCTAAACCCTAAACCCGAAACTCTAAACCCTAAACCCTAAACCCTAAATCCTAAGTAAGGCGGGTGCAGGGTTTCTGCATGTTTCCGCCAAGGGGTCAACCCGAGACCCTGAGCTTCAGGCATTGGGTGCTTTAGGGTTTTATGTTTGGGGTTTAAGGTTTAGTAGGGTTTTGGGTTTAGGGTTTAGGGTTTAGGGGTTTAGGGGTTTAGGGGTTTAGGGGTTTAGGGGTTTAAGGTTTAGTAGGGTTTTGGGTTTAGGGTTAAGTTCTTAGGGTTGAACCCCCTAAGCCCTAAACCCTGAACCCGAGGCGGCTTTTGTCATTTTCGGCTTGGGAAGCTGGTCGTCGATCAACGCAGCGCCTCTGACTGTGCATCGCATTACCCACGGGGTTTAGGGTTTAGGGCTTAAGTGGCCGTGTAGAAGGAGGTAGTGCTTAAGTGGCCGTGTGGAAGGAGGTAGGGCTTAAGTGACCGTGTAGAAGGAGGTAGGGCTTCCATGTAACATCATACTGCTGTCCTTCAGCCCACCATCACAGGTCCAATGATCTGAATCTGGTTTTCGGGTTTCTAGGGTGTAGGGACCTAATTGCTGACCGCTACTTGTAACACGTTAATGCTTGGGGACCCAAAAAGGACGTAAGCATAAGCATTCTATAGGGATATCCCTACCCTATTGGGCTTCAGTATAAGGGGATTTATATGGGATATCACTATCCGAATTTTTGCTTATGTGGTTTGTTGGGGCCCTAAATGCGTTGCCTCACCCAAAACCGTAAAGGCGAGAACAGCGAGAACCGGTTTAGTTTAGGGTTTTCGGGTCTCTTGCCTCCGTTATCCTATGTACCAACTTTGAACCCTAAACTCTAAACCCGAACTAAACCCATCTTTGTCTCTAATCCCTAAACCCGACTTTGTGGCCTTGCACTGTGAACCTTCAACTCCCCGACTCTTTCTAGGACATTTTCAGGTGGGCAGTTGCCGTTATAGGAGCCTTATAGAAGGTCTATATACTTTATAGAAGCTTTCTAGAAGCCCTATATACCCGAAACTCCCCACCTGTAGTTTCCTTTAACACTTGTAATACGGAGTGACGGAAGACCCGTAGCGGCTTCGGCGAGGTGTTGGGTTTAGGCTTTGGCCCCTTTGGAGTGTCGGCAAATCGAAGACCGTTCATAGAGACTCAACGTCAAACCATCCTTCCGACGAGCTTTTCGAAACTATCAGGTACCTTGGATCTGAGGCTTAATGTTTAGGGTTTAGGGCTTTAATGTAGGGAACTCTAATGTTTAGGGTTTACGGTTTAGCGCTTTAATACAGGGGCCTTAATAATTTCCTACATTGTTTTATTGGTTCCTTACTATCGCTCTACATAGTATAATAGACCCGAAAACCCCATTCTAGTTGTTAAGGCTTCTACAGTATATGCCGTTGGAGCCACCTGACAGTTCCCCAAACCCTAAACCCTAAACACATTTTAGAGGCTGGCCAAACGCTCCACAGGGAATTTAGAACCTAGGCCCTTATCCACTCTTGCCCTAGGAGGGTTCATCGAAGACTGAATAATCAGGACACGGTTTAGGGTTTAGGGAACACTATTCCTGTGGCTTCTCTTTTTACCGTTTTTCGTAGAGTTTACTCCAAATCCCTATCGTAGTTACTCAGGCCCCTATATGGTCGAACCCCCTGTAGGACACTGCGGGATGTTCCGCAGAGCTCGCAGTACCTGGAGCTACCAAAACCGACTTTGTTGCAGGACCCCCACACATGCCATATTGGGGCCTGGAATAAGTACTGGTACCTTCCAAAAACTAGACCATAGCTATTCTAAACAAGTCCTAAACCCTAAACCCTAACCCTAAACCCTAAACCCGAAACCCCTAAACGCTCAGCCCTAAACCCTAAACTCAAAACCCTAAACCCTAAAGCCCGATGATCTTTAAAACAAGCACCTAGAGCTTGGAGTAATATACAGGCCTAAATAATTACCATTATTTACTAATATTATTGTTAGGGTTCCTTGTTGTGGTAATACTATAAAGGAGCCCAAAACCCTATTCTAATTATTAAGGCCCCTACATTAAAGCGCTAACCCCTAAATCTCTGATCATTAGGGTTCCGGTCATTAAAGCCCTAAACCCTAAACATTAGGGTTCCCTACATTAAAGCCCTAAACCCTAAACCCTAAGCATTAGGGTTCCCTTCATTACAGCCCTAAACCCTAAACCCTAAACGTTAGGGTTCCCTTCATTAAAGCCCAAAACCCTAAACCCTGATCATTAGGGTTCCCTACATTAGAGCCCTAAACCCTAAACCCTGAACATTAAACTTCAGATCCAAAGCCAAGAGGTTTCCTTGTTATGGTGATACTATAGAGGAGCCCAAAACCCTATTCTAATTATCAAGGCCCCTACATTAAAGCGCTAAGCCCTAAACCCTAAACATTAGGGTTCCATACATTAAAGCCCTAAACCCTAAACCCTAAACGCTGAACATTCAGCTTCAGATCCAAAGCCAAGAGGTTTTCGTCGAGTCCTATATAAAGGAGCCCAAAGCCCTATTCTAATTATTAAGGCCCCTACATTAATGCGCTAAACCCTAAACCCTAAACATTAGGGTTCTTTACATTAAAGCCCTAAACCCTAAACCCTAAACGCTGAACATTAAGCTTCAGATCCAAAGCCAAGAGCTTTTTGTCGAGTCCTATATAAAGGAGCCCCAAACCCTATTCTAATTAATAAGGCCCCTACATTGAAGCGCTAAACCCTAAACCCTAAACATTAGGGTTCCATACATTAAAGCCCTAAACCCTAAACCCTAAACGCTGAACATTAAGCTTCAGATCCAAAGCCAAGAGGTTTTCGTCGAGTCCTATTTAAAGGAGCCCAAAACCCTATTCTAATTATTAAGGCCCCTACATTAATGCGCTAAACCCTAAACCCTAAACATTAGGGTTCCATACATTAAAGCCCTAAACCCTAAACCCTAAACGCTGAACATTCAGCTTCAGATCCAAAGCCAAGAGGTTTTCGTCGAGTCCTATATAAAGGAGCCCAAAACCCTATTCTAATTATTAAGGCCCCTACATTGAAGCGCTAAACCCTAAACCCTAAACATCAGGGTTCCATAGTTCCATACATTAAAGCCCTAAGCCCTAAACCCTAAACATTAAGCTTCAGATCCAAAGCTTTGAGGTTTTCGTGGAGTCGTCGTTCCTGGTTTCTCTGCAGCCGGAGAGCTGGGCTCTGACCACCTGGCACCTTTGGCCAAAGGGGCCAATACAGCGGTCTGATACAGTACAAAAGGGTGAATATGGTGTAAGAAAGTAAGCATGTATGCATGTGTATACATGTGTGTGTATATATATATATAGGGTTTAGGGTTTAGGGTTTAGGGTTTATATATTTATACATATGAGGATCGCAGGGGTATAATGAGGCCCATAGTTCGGACAACTACATGAAGGGACTACGAAGGTTTTGTGTTTAGGCATTCGATTTTAGAAGATAAGGGTGATAGGGCTAGGAGGGCTTTGGTGTTCAGGGTTTGGGTTTCGGGGTTCAGAGTCTACTTGGAGGTTCATGGGTAGTTATAAATGGGCTTATAAGGCCCCTAATACGGGCTATAATTGCAGTTACCCTACTTATAACCCCATTTATAACTACCCATGAACCTCCAAGTAGGGTTTAGGGTTTCGGGGTTCAGAGCCTAAGATTGGCTTGAAGGCCTTACTCTCCACATACCAAAATACACAGGGTTCCCTCTGGTTGCATGGTCTCTTTTGTCGATCCTTTAGAGGTTAGAGACGCTGAATTATAATCCCTAAACTCTAAATCCTAAACCCTAAATCCTAAACCACTTAAATCCTAAACCCTGAATCCTAAACCCTAAACCCTAAACCCATAAACCTTAAATATCCTAAACCCTAAACCTCCAGACAGCCCCTGCAGCACACGCTAAGCCCGGCATCATAGGAGCCTCTCTACTTGCGGGTCTTCAAGGGGTCCCTTTAAGACCTAAAGGGCTATATAGGGTTTAGGGTTTAGGGTTTAGGGCTTAGGGTTTATGGTTTAGGGCTTAGGGTTTAGGGTTTAGGGTTTAGGATTTTAGGGCTTAGGGTCATGGGTAGTCATAAATGGGGTTGTAAGTAGGGTAAGGTAACTATGATTCTAACCCATACCAGGGACTTATAACCCACTAATAACAGCCGTGAACCTCCAAGTACACCGTAAGCTGCTAAAGACGAAGACCCAAAAGCAAACAGTCCAAAACCCTAAACCCTCAAGCCTAAACCCAAAACCCTAAACCCTGAAACCCTAAACCCTCAACCCTAAACCCCATCCCGAAAGCTCTTGTAGAGTCTAAAGCCCCATGCTCCAAGGACCACAATCCTCGCCACCCACCATCCTTTTTCATGGTTTAGAGTTTAGTGTGCCTTCAAGCCCACAAGCCTGCATCCCTTTTCTGAGTTGCATCGGGGGTTAATGGAGTTTCTGCCTTGGAATCCCGACTTAAAGTTGGGCCCGAATTAATCATTAAGGCCCCTATGTTGCATGGCATTTTTGAGTAGACTGTTCCCGAAACCCTAAACCCTCAGCGTGTGTGGACTTTGATGTCAGAGCTTGTACAGAGGCCTCCAGCCTAAGCCCTAAACCCTCACCCCTGAACCCCAGACCCTAAAGCCCCTACGGTTGATGATATAAATCTGGCATTACCCATATTGAGGAATATACCATTTTAATTTTCATCAACAGTAGCATTTAGGGTTTCGAGTCGGAAAATTTCGAGCTTAGAGATGCCAATGAGGATCGTGCTGGCGCTTCAAGCCGCGAACCTCGTGGTGCTGTTTGCTGTGCCTCTGGGACCGAAAGTCCCGTTGCGCAAACGGAAATTGGCGAAGGGTTTAGGGTTTAGGGTTGAGGGCAAACGGAAGTGGGCGACGGGTTGACAAGTGTTTTGGTGTCGAAGTTATTAAGATTGCTTGAGAGCAACATAGATAAGCATCGTACAGATGAATATCTTTCTGACGCTATAGTCTGTTGGGGCTTGAACTGAAGACTCAGCTCGTCATCAGCACCATCGTGATGATGTTGCTGGTGCTGTGAAGATGGCGATCATTGATTATGCTTGTCATTGCATCAAAGCCACCACCATCATGACAGCTCGCTGACAAAACCAACTAATAAAGCTCTCCAAGTTCAAGCTGGAAGGTTCACGTGGGTAGTTCTCCAAATGTTGGTCCCTTTTTAGGTCCCCAAAACCATACGGCACCCTTGTAAACAAGGACCATAAAAGGTGACCCTAATTTGGGGAACTGGCCATTGTCTGCGTAACAGAAACGGTTTCCCGGGCTTTGCTGTCGAACCCGAAGCCTTCACTTTTAGTTTCCTACATCCTGTGTATTCATCATACAAAGGTATCTCAGCACGCTTATTATTGATATTATTATCATTATTGTCATTATCATTATTATAAACATATATATATATACACACACAAATTTGTTTACTAATTTACACACACATTGTGCCGACCTACTTACATCTGTAGTCCCGCAATCCACAAGCCAGCCTAAACCCTCACCAGAAAAAGCTCTACACCCTAAACCCTAAACCCTAAACCCCAAAAGCCCTAAGCCCTGTTCATCCCCCGAGCCTCGAAACCCGAAACCCTCCACCCGGAACCCAAAAGCCACGGTTCAGGGTTTAGGGCTCCCGAAACCCAAAAGCCCTAAACCCAAACCCCTAAGCCCTAAACCCTAAACCCCAACCCGAAAGCCCTGAACCCTAAACCCTGATGCTTCAGGCGGCCATTGCTTCAAAAGCTGCGGCTCAGCTGGACGGCGGCCTCTGCCGCCTCGCTTCTCCTGGCCATAGGCGAAATCGGGTTTTTATCTTAGATAGCCAATAGGAGAACTTTAAACTTTTTGGCCTCATCTATTAGGTCTATCCTAAAAATTTGAACTTTTGTAGGCCTGGTTGTTGAAGAAGAGTCTTAGAGCTTTCTTTTGTATTGGCTTGATTGGGGGTTTATCGGTATCTTCTGCAGGGGCTCGCTATAGACGGATCCTGCTAAACAAACAGCAACAGATCAATCAGTGAACTCGTATCCTTGGCGTCGTGAAACTCGGAAGGGGTGTAGAATCTAGGGTCTGTGGCTAATTTGAACGGTTTAGGCTGTATAGGGAGTAGGTGTTCGGGCTTATTGGGGGAAAGGGTTCAGGTTCGAGGATCTACGGCTAGGGTAGCAAGGTTTCAAGGAGGTTCTCGGATTCAGTATTCTGCGGTTTTAGAGGTTAAGGTTCATGCGTCCAGAGTTTGGACGATGAGCATCCACTACTGTAGGGATGACACTGAACGCTTTTCTCAACCCCGCAAAAACCGCTTTACGTACATTAATTGAAAGTTCATCATTGCGACCCAGGCGGAAGGAAAGATTAAAGTCGTCCATGCCACTCGTGCCGCTCGCACCACTCGCCCATGCGTGCCACTCGAACAACAGCTAGGCAACAGGAACGAGTGGAACAGGTAAGGCACAGGGCGAGTGGAGCGAGTGGAACAATTGGAAGATTGATTCATTGGCGCCCCCCCCCCCCTCCCCCCCCCAGAACAGTGCGATTGCACGGGGGAGGGGGGCGAGGAATTGAAGTCGTCCGCGCCACTCGCGTCACTCGTGCCACTCGCGCCACTCCACTCGCGCCACTCGTGCCACTCGCGCCACTCGCTTCACCTGCGCTGTAGACGACAGGAATGAGTGGAGCAGGTAACGTACAGGGCGAGTGCAGCGAGTGGCACGACAAGTGGAACGTGTGGAACGAGCGAGTGGAACCAGTGGAACAGACGGATTAGCCCCCCCCCTCACGCCGACACTTTCTAGTTTTTTGCAGTTTTTACCTGAATATACCCTCAGCCCTGTTTAAACAGACGCAGAACCCTCATCGAACCCTGTTCTCACTATACATGCCCTTACATAAGGGTCTTTGAATTAGACCCTGGATAATACTTACCGACCTACCCATCAAAGCATCCTATACACCCTTACAGGAACTGAAAGACACGGTAGGCCTAAACCCTAAACCCTAAACCCTGACCCTTAAAGACACGGTAGGCCGTAGGTTCGAAGAGACCTGAAGCCATGAGAGGCAGCTGCTTTGGCCTCTCTCTTGGCGGCTACCGATATGTGGCCGTGCTGTTCGGCGCCTTGTGATCATCTAGCGTCCGGGGGTTCTTGTAGAGTCAGGGCTGTTAAGGTTGTTAAGGGCTTAAAGTTCAAAGTTTGGGGACATCTAGCGTCCGGGGGTTATTGTAGAGTCAGGGCTGTTAAGGTTGTTAAGGGCTTAAAGTTCAAAGTTTGGGGACATCTAGCGTCCCGGGGTTATTGTAGAGTCAGGGCTGTTAAGGGCTTGAAGCTTACCTTAGCCCCAAACAATCTACATTTTTAAGGACTTATATAAAGAAATCATAATGCGGAACCTTAAGGTAGGTTCTTCAGGGTCCAGGTAAAGTTTGGGGTTTAAGGGTTTAGGGTCCCTTTATAAACCCTAAACTAAGGGGATTCGGCGAAAGATGGCTGTAGCCTGCGCCGGAAGAATCTTGCACGAGCGCGTCAGTCTTCTTCTGTTGCGAAGATTGAGGTTCCCTGCTCTACTAAACCATTCGACTAGGGTTTTGGGTATCTCACAGTATCATTTGTCTGTCTCCTTCGTCTTGCTATTACGATTACGATTATTATTAGATTATTACTATTGCTACCATGATGGTTATAGCTAATTTTACAGAATACTACGCCAGGCGGTGTGCACTTGCGAGAATCATGTTTTACATGGATTTGCGTACCAGACTCTAATTTCAGTGTAATCACTGTTAGTAATCACTATTCCCTAAACCCTAAACTGATCCACTCCGGAACTCCCATAGCTGTTAGAACACCCCAGGTGGGCGCCTAATATCCCAGACCAGATTAAGCCTCGTCATAGCAGTGAGAAAAGGGATTGGGGTGTTGTGGGTTTAGGGTTTAGGGCTGAGGGGGTTTAGGGTTTAGGGTTGAGGGGGTTGTAGGGTTTGGGGAAAATGAAAAGGAGCCCTCAAGAAACAGAGACTGCTGGGAGGCACATGGGGACCCCAAAAAGCTCTGAAAAGGAACCCTAAACCCTAAACCCTAAACCCAAAGCCCTAAACCCTAAACCCAAAGCCCTAAGCCCTAAACCCAAAGCCCTAAACCCTAAACCCTAAACCTGTAGGAAAGCCCTTTAAAGGAGCCTCCTAAGAGCCGAGGAGCCGAGCGAAGCGCGGGGCTCTTGGCCCTGACCTTCCTTGGAGGCCGACGGGCATCAGCCCGAGGGCCGAGGGCGTAAACCCTACAGAAACTTCCTCCCTGGCATATGTGTTCATATATATATATATAGATATACATATAGATATACATATAGTTATATATATATATATATTATGTATAAAGGTATGTATACATATATAGATATACATATAGTTATATATATATATATATATAAGTATAAAGGTATGTATAATATGTACACACTGTATAATTTGAAAAAAACCAACGAATATTTAAAACATATATATATGTATATACCTGTACATGTATGTATACAGTATATGTATCTATATTCTTGTTAGAGAGAGAGAGTGTGTGTCACTGAAACCCTCTTTGAAGCTCAACTAAAACCTCCTCTAATCCCACTTCACCTCCGAGGAAGGTCAAGACGAAGTCTCAAACCGCATGACGGTGTGGTATAGTAGGATCAGAGTTTTGGCGCGTGTCACAGTCGAATCATTATGTAGGGATTCTAAATAGTATTGCTAACTATTCAGGCCGCTATAGCAGGGTTGAGTGCTGCATGGATCTGGGGCTTAGGGCTGCAGCAATATGAGGGGTTGTATGGGTCTTGGTCCACTATAGGGGCCGAAATCATTGCCAAAACTATGTTAGGTGTTCCTTGTTAGATTTATGCTATAATATACACCAAAACCCTCTTTATACCATTATACACCCCAAAACCCTATTCTAACTACTGAGGCCCCTACAGTAAGGGTCTTGGTCTAAGGGCCCGAGCCCGAAGCCCGCAACCTTTCATTTCGATGCGTGCCTTCGCATGGAGCGCCCCTGGGCCATAAGCGTCGAACCCTAGGGCGCGACCGTAAACCTTGAGCCCTAAAGACTGAACCGTGGGTCAGTCTAAATCATGACGTGTCTATTTACCCAATTTCCAGGCTGAGACGTCTCATAACACCCTAAACCCGAAACCCTAAACCCTAAACCCAGCTTCATGCCTTTTTCCAACTTCGGCCTGCCTCAGGGTAAGGCATGCTGCCGATGTAGGGTCTTTGTCACAGTAGCTATTGGTGACCAGCAGAGCTCGTAAATTCGTGTGCCTGTATGCTTTTAACATTCTGATCATTGGTGCTATAAACCTTCATCGTGGTGTTAGTTGTCATGTCAGTACCAGTGGTTTCATTGGTACGACCAGCAGAGTTGTATTGACTTCACTTACTTGCCTCATTCTCGTAAGTTTTTGCGAACCGTGAGCAACCATACCGTAATTCCGGAGTATACTTATAAGACACCCTAAGCCCTAAACCGCCCTTGAAATCACTGCAGATTCCTTATTCTGTTTAGTGAACCCCAGAAAGTTTTGGAAGGATTCGTGATGGGGATTCCCTATGCATTGCTCCAGGGGCATGTCCCAACTTTCCGTCTTCACTTCATAATATAAGGTTTAAGGTTTAAGGTTTAGGGCCCTTTAGGGTCTATAAGGCCCGTAAATGTTCAAAGGTTCATGGAATTTCCCTCAAGCCGAAACCCTAAACCTTAGCTAAGGGGTCTTTGTGGCTCTCCGCGAAGGCCTCGCGAACTGTGGTAGCTCGTTGGTCTTCTATCCGCTTGCAGCCACGTTTCCAAGGCCTGGTTTGTCAGGATTGTGGGTTTAAGGCTTTGGGGTTTAGGGTTGGGAGTTTAGGGTTTAGGGTTTACGGTTTAGGGTTGGGGGTTTAGGGTTGGGGGTTTAGGGTTTTAGGGTTTACGGTATAGGGTTGGGGGCTTACCCTATAAGGGTCCACAGGACTCAAAAGTGAGGTACTTAGGTTTCGGATAGCCGTTTTGTAGGGTACTGTTTGGGAGAGTATACGATTCTTAGGCACTTGAACCCTAAACCCTAAACCCTAAATTTCAGGGAGTCAAAGGGCTCTAGAAGTTGATGCTTAAAAGGGTTTGGGGTCTAACGGTTAAGGGCTTAGGGCTTGAAGTTTGGGGTTTCGGTTCTTGAAGTATGGGAGGCCTTTTGTGGTAGAGGTTGCAGCTTCCGGGGTTTCGTGCAGCTTTGAGGTGTTTCCGTTTCACGGTCGACATGCGCGGTTTTTCAAGTCTAAGTCCAAGCCCAAAGGGGTTTAGGGTCGTAGGGTTGAGGGCTTAGGGTTCTAAGTACCTGCATGTGCTTGCACATGCCACAACAGTAAGCCCTGTTGTGGAAACCCTAGTTTCTACTATGTCGCTACTTAGGAGCCTTTGGGAAGGCAAACATTAACCCGTTTCCAAGAGAGCTCAGGGCCCCGTAACAATTTTCAGAAACATTTCTTTATTCGGATAATATACGAAAACACTAAACTTTACCCTTTCGCCCTGAAGCCTGGGGTTAGGGTTTAGGGCTCAGGCTTATGAAGGTGTATGGACAGGTTTAGGTAGGGTTGTTTGTAGTTCCTGTAATTCGGGTTAGGCTAGCTGCTAGTTGGATGAATATCTACCTACCTGTATATATATATATATATACACATATATATATACACATATATATATATATATACATATACATGCAGGATATGCAGCTGTTTTGGCTGCAACCCTTCTTATCTGTTCCCTAAACCCTAAGCCCTAAACCCTAAACCCTAAACCACTAACCCTAAGCCCTCACCTCTAATCTTCGAAGGCCGCAGCCCTGAAGCACAGACAAAACTATGCTCAACCCAAGCCAGAACGTGACATATCAACAATACATGCTTAGACCGAAGCCATAACATAGAACCGATGCCATATGCTACATATGTATACATATATATATATATATATATACATATGTACATACGTATATATATATATATATATACATGTGTGCATGTGTATGTGCATCTAATATATATATATATATATACACATATTATATATAGACTATATATGTACACACATACGTACATATCGCAGATTCAGAAATTAGATAGGGAACCCTCATGTAGACCCAATTAAGTAGTTGGAGCGTCAAGATAACCCTCCCAGGAAAAGAAAGATGCGCCCGATTTTCTGAAAAAAAAAACCTTAATTCAATGTTGCAAAGAACCTCTTTCAGTTTGATAAGCCCCTTAGATCCGTATAAACGCCATGGCAACTCACTGAACACTAAACCCTAAACCCTAGACCATGAACCTGAGGCGTTTCACCACCGCCTTGGCCGTCGGCGAAGGACTCAGCGGTTCGGTTGCTGGAGTGCATCTCGGCTTAAGAGGGCTTGTGGTTGCAAGGGTCTAGGGTTTCAAGGGCTCGGGGGTTAAAGGGTTAATATAGGGGCCTACATAATTGCCAATACTATTTCTGGGGGTTCCTTATTCTAACTCTAGTATATTATACCAAAAATCTACTCTAACTATTAAGGCCCTATATTAGGGCAAAAGTTTAGGCTCAGAGGCTGAAGAGTTGAGGTTTTAAGCAGGAAAGGTTTTTGGGCTTAAAGGGTTTAGGGATGAGGGGGTTTAGGGTTTCTGTAATGCGAACACTGAGGGGATTTATGAGGGCTTATGGATTTCTTTAGGGGCGCATAAGGCTTTGGGAAGTGGTATGTATTATAAGGGCCTGAGTAATTTGTAATACTCGTCCTGAGGGCTCCTTATTGCAATTAGAATATCAATTAAAGAGTTTAGGGCTGATAGGCTTCTATCTGCGTTTATCGAGGTTCCAAAATGGATTCATTGGGCTCTGTAAGAGTTTAGAATAGGAGTTATCTTTAGTAGTAAACAAGATCCCAGTTTGATTGTAATATTCCCCCTAAATCCATATTCTAACACTGGCGGTTCACCGGCCCGAGGTATAAGGATGCGTGACTGTGATGCTATGGCCTAGCTGCCAGTTTTCTGTAAATCGTCCCTGGCCCGTCGCCTTGCGGCACGACATGAAGCACTCTAGAGGGATTAGTGGCAATGTGATCAACCACCCTCGCCGAGTGAGGGGCGCGGGTCAGCCCACCAGCGCCGAATTAAATGAGCCGCAAAAGTTCCCAGCCTGGCAAAATGCAAATCTGCACTAGCTTGCCCCCGAATATGCCAATTGCAATTCCCGGAGCGCCTGCCTCAACACGCAGGGTTTAAGTATGTTTGAGGCATGTCTATCTTCGTCTCGATCTTTTCAGTGCTTTACATGCATGTCTGACTTTTTCTGAAACCCGAGAGCCTCGGTGGTGCTTGTACTGGTAGTCGTGGTTACAACCGGGAACGAGACAGTCACCAGGGCCTCCACACAACACGGTTTAGGGTTGAGGGTTTAGGGTTTAGGGTTTAGGGTTTAGGGGTTTGGGGTTTGGAGTTTAGGGTCTAGGATTTAGGGCTTAGGGTTTAGGGTTTAGGCAAATAACTCACAGACAGACTGTGAGCAAAAAGTGCGCCACACATCTCGGCCATCGCCTCTTTTGCCGATCAGCCTGCAAACTGCTGCAAATCCGAAACACCATCTCTAGTCGGTTCAAGTATGTTCGTAAGCACTGCTATTGTATCCCTAAACCTTAAAACCCTAAAACCTAAAACATGAACACTCTGCGAGCATGGAGCACTGAGGCTTGGATTGGTGCAGCACCTGGGCCTCAATCGCGATTAGGTGCACTCTAGTGAAAGCCCATCCTACGTTCGAAACTTGTGTGTAGTCTTCAAGTTTTCGTTCTTATCAAAACTTCGGACTTGATCTTTGCGGGTGGGTGACATGAGGAGGAATGCCGTTTTATCAGCGAGTTTCGTCTGCTCATCATTCCCGTGGATGATGGTTGTGGCCGAATGTTCTCACTTATTTGCTGCTCACTTGCTTCTCAGTGCTCGCGCTCATAAGCTTGTATCACGATGCCGCGTATTTGTTTGTTCCGGTATGTGGCAGCCAGAACTTCGAGGTTGAGGTATTATTAATGGGGACCGAAATATGTATTACCTACACTATTTTGGGGGTTCCTTGTTACAGCTATAGTATATTATACCCAGAATCCTTATTCTAACATTAAGGCCCCTACATTATTTAGATTTGGTAGTCCGGGATTTACCCGTCGAGCTGACACCGGGGGATTTATACCCGGGGAGGTCAGGTAAAATCCGAAATTCAACCGGCATCAACTCTACATCCTATAGCCCTAGACCCTACTTGGAGGTTCATGGGTAGTTATAAGTGGAGTTAGAAGTAGGGTAACTATAGTTATAACCCATATTAGGGGACTTATAACCGCATTTATAACTACCCATGAACCTCCAAGTAAATCCCTAAACACAGAAGACCTACACACCCTAACACCCCAAAGCCGTGTTTGCAGAACAGCCCAATTAAAATTCCTTTGTGTGTGTGTGTGTGTGGATGGCCTGAAACTGCGGGACTGGAATTGGGCATCGTCGACATGGTTCATAGATCTTCCCATGTCTTGCTTCGTATTGAGTCTGCCCTACTACATTATTCAAGCCGTAAGTCGGAGAGCTGCGCCTGCAATTGCGGTTAAGCCCTAAATCCTAAACCCCAAACTCTGATCCCCAAACCCTAACTTAAGCATTGGCCTCTAGAGCCCGCCTGTAGTACAGAGCCCTTGGAAGAAATCGAAAGCAGGAACAGGAACCCTAGGTACCCTTAGCACAAGCGTGTACAAGCAGCATGGTGCTACGATTGTGGGGTTTACGGATAGCTGTGGGGTCGAGGTAGGCAGACCACTCCCCTACGGGTTGAGGTGCCTACTAGTCATATACTCTCCCAACTACGAACCTACATAACTACTATCCGAAACCCAAGTGCCTAATTATTGGGCAGGGTAACCCTAAACTTAACTCTAAACCCCAATCCCTAAACCCCAAACCCTAAACCCCAAACCCTAAACCCTAAACCCTCGTTGCAAGGAACCACTTTCAGAAGGCTGGCGCATTGGCCTTCTCTCCCACCACCTACTTCGGCATCGAGGCCCCAGACCTTCAGGTTTCATCGTTTAGGGTTTAGGGTTTAGGGTTTCACGGTTTATAGGGTTTCGAGGTTTCAGGGTTTCAGGATTTAGGGTTTAGGTTTCGAGGTTTCAGGTTTCAGGGTTTAGGGATTCAGGGTTTGTAGGGTTTCGAGGTTTCAGGTTTCAGGGTTTGGGGATTCAGAGTCTAGAATTTGGGTTTAGGGTTTAGGGTTTAGGGTTTCGAGGTTTTAGGGTTTAGGGTTTAGGGTGTCAGAGTTCAGAGTATCAGGATCGTGGGGGACCGGGCTTCGGCGTGCGGCCGTCGCCCTAAACGCTTGTATTTGGAACCTCACCAACAGTTGGGTAGAGTCCTTAGGGTTTAGGGTTTAGGGTTTAGGGTTCTACCACCTAGATGGGCATTTCGTGCAAGAAATATGCCATAATTACAGTCCTCTTTATTGCCCGTGGAACTCCTTATCGTTCATACCCTATCATGCCCTAACCTTCGCCTTGAGCTGTCTAGACAATCTTCTACCACCCGGATGGGCACTTCGTGCAAGTAACAGGCCCTGCAGTCCCTCTTTATGCTCTTTCATGCCCTAACGGTTGCATGGCTTTTCCACGTCTTGAGCTGTCTGGATAGTCTAGGTGTTTTGTGACTTCGGTCTTGAGGTTAGGGCTTTCCTGTTTAAGCCGTAAGCCCTTGACCTCAATTTAGGGTTTAGGGTTTAGGGTTTAGACTCCGAAGCTGCGCACCTTCAAACCCTAAAGCTAGAGTCCGATGGGTTTGAGGGATTCTGCTTGTCGAGTGGAGGGTTTGGGCTTCGTGCTTCGCACAGAGGGGTTGAGGCTGGGGCTTTGATTTTCGGGCTCGTCAGCCATAACCCCCATACATACATACATACATACATACATACATACGTACATATACATATACATACATACCTACGTACATACATACATACATACATACATACATACATACATACATACATATATACATATACATATACATA
>CAJNDV010006624.1:78231-89551 GCA_905221635.1 Symbiodinium sp. CCMP2456 | reverse complement strand
TGACGGTCACAATCTTTCACAGTTTCTTTCTTGTTTTCTCAGCCAACATGACAACCTGAGCTGCTGCAGGATTAGAGACAACGACAGCAGCAATCTTGTGCAGCTATGCAATTGATCAAGCGAAGCAAGATAATCCGGCACAGTAACATGATTGTTGGTGACACCACACTCGTCTATGACGCCCAACAATGTGTTTAGGCACCTTAGACGGTACCTTGTTGCGGGCAGAAGTGACGTATCCTGCTTGTGGACGCTCAGCCAAGTCGTCAAGGCTGCTTGCCAAGCTCTTGCACAGCAAGCCTGGTCACTGGGCATCACTGGTGCTGCCGAAAAGGTGACACTTTCGCCGGGTTTCGTGCATGCCGAGCACGGAGCATAGAAGTGGGCTTTGCAATTTAGATCTTGCCCGACCAATTGCTGAGGATTGCTTTAACAACCATGCAATCGGCAACCACGGTGATAGATTGCGCCACGGGAGGGCGGACGGGTCATGTCAGCCGTAGCACCGATGCGCGGAATGGCCGCCTACCCAGAACGGCGGTCAGTGAGTTTCTGCAAGAATCGCATGCTGTCCGCCACTGCTGCTTCTAAAAACGGTCCATTTGTGTGTGTGTGTACGCGCCACATGTGGCCCCTTTTGTTGTTGCAGAGAGGATGTTTTGTGCTGTGTGAACACCTGTCGTTTTCCAGATTAGAAAAAAACTCGATCCTCTTCGACTGTGCAGCATGAGCACTTATGCGAATTCTGCGTCGACATTGTGCACAAGCCAGTTGCTTGCAGTAATTTGTTTTCAAGATTATCCACGACACTTAAGGATATGCTATGCCAATGCCAGAAGGCAAAATCGAAAGCCGGGCACGCTTAGATGTCAAACGCTCATTTGTGGTGACTGGGTTATGTAGTGTATTTGGTCGTATGCGTGCGCAGGCTAGTGGGCATTTCAAACAAACCTTTGAACTCGAGGGGCGCGCTCAAGATCAGTATCGCAATGTTTTGGGGAATGGAGCGCCCTTGGTTTGCTTTGCTGAGTGCAGAGAGCTGCAAGACAGTGTCAAGACATACGAGGGAGTGCGAGGGAAATACTGTCGTTGTGTTGTTTAAGTTTATGCAAGAGCCCACCCCTCAGTTTTTTTGTATGGCTCTTGATGCAGGTTTACGGCCTGGGTTGTTCCAGGGCACCCAGTGCTGTCGTAGTTCGATCTTGTTTGCTTTGTTTCTCCATTGTTTCGTTTACCATATGTCTGATGGTCCACCATGACCCAACGGCTCCTGCTTGCAGCTGTGTATTCGGCGTTTGGCATGCGTGGCGGGAGGGGTCTGAAGGAGCGACTGCTTCGCAGCAGCAACGCCAGCGTCACCACCACCACCACCACAACCACCACCACCACCACCACGATCATCATGATCATCATGATCACGTTCATGGTGGCCATCATTGAACTATCAATATGAGCATAACCGGCATAACCGCAAGAGTCACCATCGTCGTCTTTCTTATCTTCTGGCTCTTACTTACCATTCTACTTCTTATTCGTCATGGTCATCTTATCTAGCTATCCCCACTCCACCACAATCGCAGTCCGGAACCTAAGGTGGTTGGTTCTGGCTGGAGGATAACCTTGCTTAACGTGCGTCGGGATGATCAGCGGCGCAGCGCTTCTAGTTTCCCTCCATCTGATGCCGCTACCCAATGCAGGAAAGAGATGTCCAGAAAAGAGCTGGAGAAGCAATGTGCTGCAAGAGGCTCTTATGGGCATTCATGAGACGGCAGTGTCACACAGGACACGACGTGTATGTTGCTGTGTTTGCAATGAGCTGAGAGGCGACATGCACGGGGTGGGAAGTTCGGAGTACGAACGCGTCTCAGACACAACCAAGGGTCTGATATGCGTTATGGTATCAGAGGAGGCCCTCTGCAAAGTGAAAGCACTTTCATGTAGAAGCTGCAGATTAGATCTTCTTTGCAGAGCGTGCTCCGATTAGCAGTCAGGAACGTTTGCCGCAGTCATTGCGGATTTGAGTTTTGGGAGGTTCAAGTGTCGGTTCAAGGAGCTGGCATCAGACTCCCAAGCCCTTAGAAGCCTCGTGAACAGTTGGGAACTCTGAAGGAATCGTGGCAACTGTAGGATCCTGTCCCCTGACAGTCGGGTCCAAGATTACCCCGAGACCCGAAGCTGCATTTGTATCGAACATGTCGATCAGACACTAGCAGTAGCTCTGGTCGTTCGTGCCCGAAGCGCCGCCCATCGAAGCCTTGAAAGCAAATCTGGAATCCACCAAGTTTTTGCCACCTGCAATAACCTTCCCGCCAGGATCTAAGCTTGTGGGGGAAATCCAGTACGAATCTCAGAACCCGACTGCTGGATTGTTCGATCGCGATTTTTGCCAGGTCGTGTCTTCTGCTGGAATTGGTCCGTGGCACCGGGGAGCGAGATTGTGGGAAAAAGTCGGCTACGCAGTCCGTGGTGGTTTTGCCTGTAGGATGCAGGTTGATACGGGCCAGAATGAAATACGCAGTATGAAATCAGGAAGTAGTGAGGGAAACTTTCGGTATGATAATGTCGAATCTTTCAAACTAGAAACACCTGCTCATGAGAATTGCATGTGTCGGGCAACGGAGTGCGCTCAATGTTTAGAGTTTAGAAGTACTTCGAAAATCTTGAGCGTAGGTCACAGCTGCAAGACAAAGAGCTTCTCAAGAGCTTTTCAAGACGTGCGGGCTTCAGGTGCATGAAGTTTGTCGTGTTTCCAGTTGGCATGCCGCCAGTAGAGCGAAGGGGGAGAATAGTGGTACGGTGGTCAATCCTGTATCGTCCCGTATGGCACTTCTGCTGAGCAGACGTCGTTATTGTACCATGGAGGGTGGCTCGCGAGGCCAGAACTGATCAACCACAACAGCCTCAAGCCTTTCCATTCTTACACTAGACCTCTGAAAGAGCGGCGTTCAGGGAAAGAAACATTGAAGAATTGTCTCTATGCACCAGGCTGCGGGGTTGTCTTCATTGGAAACGTGCCAGCCAATCATGAGCCCCGAGCGCCGCGCAGAGACTTTAGGTGATTCCGAGTCACGGATGTTGTGCTGTCGCAAATATCAGTTGCTTGGATCGATACTAGGCGCAGATTCATCATGTTGGACTTGGCACGATGCAGAGCATCTGTTTCTGCAATGTTCCGTTGCACAGTTAACGTTAATCTATCAGTCCACATGCGACAACTTCATTCAAGCTTCAGAAGTTTAGCTATGTTACGTACATGTCGGTGTCGTTGCCCTGATCCATGACAGGCCAGGGATTGCTTTGCAATGTGCTTTAGCGATAGTACATGTGATGCGCGTGTCAGTGTCAGCAGCTGAATCTCTGCAGGATTGCTGTTGCCATGTCTAAACCCACCACCGAGATTGACCTCTCCGGGCAAGAAACCCAGTTTGACAGCAATCTTGGGATGCGAGTTGCAATCGGACGGATCAACGCAGCGGCTGCGTTAATGCCCAGGTTCGGGCTCGAGAGACTGCAGCACATAGGCCGTTGGTTGCAGTTTCATGTCTTCAATCCTACGATTTCATCATGCGACAAATAAGAGGCCGTGGGCAGTATGCCAGTGCACAGCTGGTCAAAGAGACGGTGCCCTGACTGAGCCAGTTTCCTTCTCCGGTTTAGCACTTCGAAGGGTTTAGAGTTTAGGGTTAATAAGGGTTTAGGGCTTCCAGGCCAGTGGACAGACCTTCGTGGCCAAATGCATCTCCTTGGCGGCATTGAACGAGCATGACCAGGACCTTTCCTAAGTTTCGCCAAGGGAATCACGAGTGGACAATCCCTGGCATTCTGTTGAGGATTTGGCTCATCAAGAGGCCGGTGCAGACTACAAGTCTTGCATTCTCGGAACACGTGCGCGAACAGGTCTTCCTCCTGCAGACACTGAGCCATCCCTACATCGTCGCATATCGGGATAGCTTTCTCATTGAAGGGGCCGGCCGCTGCTGCTTTCAGAAACGAACATTCCAGTCTGCATCGGCCCGTGAGTGCACACGGCAGGCGAACACTTTGGTGATTGTGATGGAGTCACATGCTCAGGAGTTTGCTGTCGGCATTGTGATACCAGACTTTGTCACTTGTTGCAGGTATTGCGGCGGTGGCGATGTTCGCAAAGCCATCAAGGCAGCTGTTCGGTGCGTGCTGGACCTGCGGAGTGCAGATCAGCGACGGCAGGACAAAGCAAAGGAAGGCGGCCACTTTACGGAGGAGTTCGTGTCTCAGTTTATGACGCAGCCAGCCGTGCGCGAAGCCCGTTGTCCTGAAAGGCAAATCATGACGTGGTTTGTCCAGCTCTGCTTAGCGCTGCAGTGCTCGCGACTGCAGTGGTTGTATGGTATGCGTGTTAGGGTTCGCCGTGCTGCCCAAGCCCAACGTGTGTCAGGTACATCCATTCAGAGAAGGTATTGCATCGAGATTTGAAAACCTCCAACATCTTCTTGACCGAAGGCTGCCTTGTGTCGTTATATTCCAGACCTTAAGCCCGGCAGGTTTGGTAGCTTCGTTTGAGTCAACAGCAGTGACAGTGTTGTGGAGTGTCAGATGGCTCGGCAATCAAGCTCGGCGACTTTGGCATCTCACGCGTGCTGGAAGGCACCACCGAGGCAAGTTCAATAAAATCTACCTATGCCCCGGCATGCCAGTGCTTCTATTGTCAGCAGGCCGCCGTCACTATAGTCGGAACGTTGTGCTCCCAGAAATGCACTCATCAGAAGATGCATCGCTTCCTGTCTGTAACGGACCTAGGCCATACTACATGTCTCCCGAAGTTTGTCGAAGCGAGCCTTATAACTGGAAATCCGACATCTGGGTCGTCACCTCGGTTGGAGTGGCCGCCACGACGTGACGGGACTCAGAGCTGCGGAGCTTGTGAGGCTTTGGGATGTGTGCTCTACGAGCGGCCATCTAAGAGGGCTCCTCGTGGCTTCCTGAGAGTGCAGGCGTAGGTGCCTTCCAGCACACTGCAGGTGCTGCATGCTGAAGCATGCCTTTGAGTCTTCCTCCCTGCCGCATGCCTGGATTCTGGATTGTGGGAGTTGTATCATTGTATCCGCTCATGGAAGTCTTCCAGACTTGAAGCGCGTACATCCAAGGTTGGGCCTGGTCTACAAGATTGTCAGTGACCATTATGTTCCTTCTATGTATTGATCAAGCTTTCGTTTTGAGATGTCGTCTTGTGCATCGGTAAGGAAACCAAGTCCTGCGAGGACTTAGCTAGATTTTA
The DNA here is from genome assembly GCA_905221635.1 of Symbiodinium sp. CCMP2456. NCBI lineage: Eukaryota > Dinophyceae > Suessiales > Symbiodiniaceae > Symbiodinium > Symbiodinium sp. CCMP2456. The sequence goes on along the minus strand of CAJNDV010006624.1, from coordinate 84,297 downwards.
GGCTTTCTGGCTTCGAAGGCACGGAACCCTATGCTCAATGACAAATTAACCCTCTTAGGTCGATAACAGGGGACGGCCCGCCCCTTGATTGTTAAATCTCAGTGATCCGGTGCAAGCCCTAGGTAGGTGCGGTATTGACATTTATTGAATTTAATCATCATGTCCGGTCCCGATCACTCCAAAATCATTGGTTCCGGTCCCGAACACTCCAAAACTACTTCCCGTCCCGATGGCTCACCATTTCCGGTCCCGATCACTCCAAAACAATTCTTTCGGTCCCCATCACTCCAAAATGTCGATTTCCGTTCTGCGGGCCACAGATCATTATTTGCCTGTTGCATGTGACTATTATATGGGCTACGCAACACTATTTCGCCCGCTGCAGATCACTATTTGGATCTATTTGACGGGCTGCAGATCAATATTCTGCACGCTGCAGATCACTTTTGTCTCGCCCAAACTGTTTTCGTTACCATCGTACCAGCAACGCAATTTCTAGTGCTAGTCGTCGCTGCCGGTGCCCCACACCAACCAGCGCCTGGGAGCTTTCGTCCAGCCTTCTCATGTTGCCGATGCCATGATGCTACAAAGCCCAGGACCCAATTCCGTCCTTCTATTCGTGTCGATCTTAGCATCCCTGATGCATGCCTGGGCGTCGTTGTTTCCAGATCTCTGAAGGCCAGAGCTGAATGATCTGATCAACAAGCTGTTGATGAAGAATGCCGAGTCGACCTCTTGATCTGCAGGGGCCCTGGTAGAGCTTGCCTGCATCCGTATCCAGGTCCCGGCCTTCAATCAACGAGCTCTTCGCCAACCCGTACGTCAAGGAGGGCTCTTTCGACGACTCGTTGACTGGTCGCCATTCCGACAGAGCCGCCCGTGGCGCACGGCAGGCTTACCTGGCAAAGCAATCGGCCCCTGTGGCCACCCCCAGTCCGCCGTCCTCCTTGGAGCCGGCTGGCAAGAAGACCACTCTGAGGCGCTCTGGACGCCTCATGCCTCAAAGATGCAAGCATGTCTGTCCCGTGAATGCATGCAAGCCAGGCCCGGAGGAGCTGCGAAGCCGCCTCCGCCTCCTCCGCCACCTCCCAAAGAAACCCCGCCGGTGCGCCGAAATCCGGGGGGTAGAGCTTTCCTTCTGGTTGGCTTAGAGGGTCCTAGCCAGGCACCCGGCCCTGCCCCTCTTGCGCCAGAGCCGGGGCCTTCTCGGGAGCTTGGACCCGGACCTGTTCCATTCTGTTTTGTATCATATCTTGTAATGGGAAGAGCTTTGAGGTCCAAGATCCTCGTCATCATCGCGCGCATCCGGCGACGGCTGGTGGGTCCCAAATCCCGGCAAACTGCAAGCAAACTTCGTGGATGGCATGATCTTAGCTCCGTGTGCTCGAGGTCAGAAGCTGAACTGGATCTCGTCCTGTGCATCCTTCGATGATGAGCCGACCTGGCTATTTTCTTGTTTATTTAGGGTTTAGGGTTTCGGGTTTAGGGTTCCTTGCTGGATTCATCTTGTCTGGCTTGCCAGTGGCGACGGAGCGCTCACGCCGGATGCCATGGGCCACGCTCTGATGACGATGCCCCTGGGTGCGGGGGCTCGGTTGTGGCCCGCAGTCGGGTCCCGGAATCGAATCCTTCGGTGCACCGTGGCTGTGGCTTTCTCTTCGCGAGGCCTCAGCGACGATGAGATCAAGCAGTTGACGTCAGCTTTGTCTCCATCACCTGGTGCCAAGATATCCCTGGACCGGCTTCGGGGCATCAGCATGCATGTGCCACATGATGCAGCAGCAAGTGGTAGGGACAAGTCGCACCTGACTCGTTTCGCTCGTTTGCTTTGCATAAAGTGGTCAATCCTGGGAGCGGATTCGGCTGACAGGACGCCTTCAGCGCTTACCTACAGGAGGTGGCAGATGAAGTGAAGCAGTTCCCTGGCAGAGAATCCGGCCAGATTTGCGCGCCGGTTGCCTTTAACACAGCAGGGTGGTTGAAACCCTGAGGTACGAAACTTGGGCTCGGCAGGTGGGATTCAGAGCCGGCTCAATGTTCCTCATCGGGAGTGTCCCCTGGACGTTTCCCGCAGGTCCTGGCACCACCGGGAAAGCGCCTCCACGATCTGCTGCGGGCGAAGGACATCGAGCGCAGTGGCACTTTGGCCCCCAGCATCTTCCAAGACACGCTCCAGGAGACGACTCTGTTGCTTTCTTTCTTGTTTCTTTTTTTGTGGCGGCGCGGTCCTGGATCTTTTTCGGTCTCGTTGAGAGCAGAGGAGCTTGTTCCCGTGCTGACTCCTCCACAGCAGGGCCCTCGAGCAGCGTGTTGAATGCAGAGTGTTCAGCCCGTTGCCATGCCAACCTGTTCTCAGTCTCGACTTGCTGGCCTTGCTCGCCGACAAGAACTGTGCTCCCGGCATCGGTGTAGATAATGTGATCTCATGTGCGCCATGCCTCGTTGTGCCAGGCTTAGGCGATGTGGACTATGGCCTGCTCCTCTGGGATGGGCTTTGAGAAGCGATGAGGGTGGTTCCCCGCATTTCCCCGCCCTTCCAGGTGAGTTCCTGGACACATTTGGCGCCCCTGTGGCTCCTCCATCGCCTGGTGCCCGGAGACAAGGAGAAGGTAACCGACTCTGAACTCTAAGCCTCAAAAGGCAACATCTTCCCACATCTTAAGCTTAAAAACCCTGAACCCCAAGCAATTGAATCCCTAAACTCTACTAAATCCCTCAAAGAAGCCTCCTCCTCTCTTCATCTCTCAGGTCAGCCCCTCCGGGGCCTCCAGGTCCTCCACGGCCCCCAGCGCCCGGGCCACAGATCGCAGGGCGGGTTTTGGGGTCTTGGGGCTGTAGGGGTTTAGGGTTTAGGGCTTTTGGGGTTTTGGGGTTTTGGGGTTTTGGGGTTTTGGGGTTTACGGTTTAGGGGACACCGGACGAGAAAGTTTTCTTGGAGTTCATCCTGCCTTGTAGGAGGACGTCACCAGGTCAATTTGGTCCATGCGGCCATTTGGCAACTGGGAGAAAACGGGCCAAACAAGTGAGCAAGGATGCAACAGCAACTATTTGATAGAAATGAAGGACGGAAAGAATAAAAGAAGAAAAGATGGAAGGAGGAGTGATGATTTGTGCTTTCCGTGCAATGGTTGCTGGAGGTACGATGTAGTACAAGCCTGCTTAGATAAGAAAGTGAGATGGATAAGGTATTGTGTCAGTAAAATGTAATTATCACAAGTGTCGCGATATTGTTAGAATGTTAGTGTTGCATCTGATGTCCCACGGCTCCAGCTTTCTTGGTTGTTCCTCCATCCTAGCTATTTTGTTTTGTTAAAGGGGGTGTTTCAGTTAGCAATGACCTTGCCCATTTTCAACCGCTAGACCCCCCCCTATGCCTCAACACCCCTTTAAGAACTACATACGCATTTAACTCTCCAATTCCTGACCTCAAAAACCCTCCAACCCACACCCACATTCAAAAAACACCCTCTCAACTCCAACCCTCCAACGCCTCAACCCCTACACCCTTCCAAAAAACCACCGAAAGACCCCCACCTCAAGAACAACCTTAACCCCAACCCCTACACCCTTCCAAAAAAACACCTTCAACATCTCCAACTCCCAAAACCTCAACCTTCCCACCCAAAACTCCAACCCCTGAAACTGGGCAAGGCCATCCTTATAGAATTTAGGTTGTCCTATGCCCCCGAAACAGATTATCCCGTTCTCCCGAAAACCCTTAGGAAAGACAACCTAAGTAGGCATAGGTAGGTAGGTAGAACGAATACACAGATTATAACTAGAATAAAATCATACCACATCACCCCAACCCTCACCGCATTCAAGAAACCACCTTCTGACCTCCCCACGTCTCAATCACCCCAACTGGGGCAAGGCCATGTTGGTGGAAATTCCAGGCCGTGTAGCCGTATGGTCGGGTTTCCTTAGGTCAGTCGCTTGGTAAGCCTTCTGGCTCAGATGTAGTCAAGATTTCAGGTTGCTTCGCGGCCCACATGTCGTTTTGGTCCTCCTATCCAGACTGTGATTTCTCTGGCCCAGGATTTGAGAGGGCGGTTTGCAACATTCTCTCCAACGCTTTCTTCGTCCGCTCGAATGTGTTGATTGACAGTGAGGGGAAGGAAGCAAGTCAAGACCAAGATGCCAACTGGCGTTTGAGACACGAGTGCCGGCGCTTTCTGCAAGGGCGTGCTTCTAGAGAGGAGCTGAAACAACTTTGGAAGCAGAACGCTGAGTCAAAACATTATCCATTCGACCCGATAAAACAGGAAAACATTTATTGGTTTGCTTGGAACTGGAAGTTGCCTGTCCGAGAGATTGATGCCATAGTGAAGCCACGCCAAGGCATGGATTTGGAGCTGTTAGCAGAGCCCGCGTTCCGACATCAGTCGGGACGTTTTCTGGACTGGCAAGACCTGCATGCGCTGATTCCTTCCAACGGCGCTTACTGTGAAATCACTTCAGTGAGCTGGGGTGAGGCCCAGGCAGAAAAAGTTAAACGAAGGGTCGACAAAACAGAGAAGCTGCGTTGGCTAGCACAGGTGGCCAAGAAGACTGGCATGAATGTTCTTTTGATATTCATCGGAAAAGACTTTGCATCTCCGCCATTTATTCCAAGAGGTGGCATATGCACGGCACTTCATTGTCCATCGAAAGCTGCACTTGAATGGCCCCAGAGACAGCTCCATCTTCAGGAGCAGAATGCCGAGCAAAAGCTCAAGAATATCGAGCAAAAGCTCAAGCAAAAGCTCAAGGATGCCAAGCGAAAGCTGAAGAAGCAGCTCCGAGTTCAGATGGCAGTGGTGCGACAATATGCCCCTCGTGAAGCATGGCCACAGCCTCAACGCAGACGCCAGCCCGATGCAGTTTCAACAGCTTCCTCATCCAAGTCGCGGCGTCGATTAAAGCTGCTGAAGCGCGCCAGCGCAAAGCGAGCACGGCGCTAGTGGTTGAATTCTGCGAACCCCAGTTGGTGATGCGAGAGTTTCACACAGGTTGCGGCACTACTAAGTTGCGTCCGAGTTACAAATTTGGTGTTTGAGCGCTGTGCCCAGAAGCCTGCAATTTTCCTGCATGATTGCAGTTGATGCGTTGCTGAAGGTAGTCGTGACTTATGCGTGGAGCATGCCATCCCTCCTGCAAGACCTGCCCCTTCAGTGTTTTGTCGTCTATGACTGAAGGTCGGGGCGTCGGGTTTAAGCCTATGTGTCACCATGATCATACGCATGTATCCAACGCTCATGTGATGCAAATCCAGGCGATGCAGAAGGTTTCTCATTCACTTTTTGATTTCGGTGCTGATAGTCCGTTTCGGTCTGTTTTCTCCAAGCTGGAGCTGGCGAGCGAAGTTTGAGAGTTGTATGTACTGCAGGTTTGAGGTCTCTATGAAACCTTCAACAATTCAAAACGCAAACAAGGTCTGTCAGTGCCCTCAATATAATAGTAATTTTGCCCTACTTTCTTTTCAATTCGTTCGACTGTCTAGCGGTTCTGACTGAAATTCCCGACCCTTTCTTTCTTCGTGAAGTTTCTTTCTCCTAAATATCTTAACCTCTTACCATACTTCTTTGCATTCATCCCTAACTTAATTTTGACTTTCATCTCGTTCTCTGTTTTCCGTGCTTCCTTTGGAGTTAAGCCAGTGGCCGAATGCTTCATCTGATTATTATAGCTGAGTAGTATTTCAAGTATAGAATCGGTCCATTATAAATTTTCTTTTTTCCTAACTTCTGATGAAATATAATTTTCTTATGCTTATGGTCTATTGTTTTAACTAGAATAATTTAGGGTTCAACCTGGAATGGTTCGTTGTTCCGACAAGAATAATTTGCCATTCCAACAAGAATAAATTGAATGTTTTTGGCGTAAAACGACGCACAACTCACACGTAAAACAACGAACAACTTACCCGTCAAACGACACGCAACTTACTCGTAAAGCAGCGAACAACTTAAATTAAACCTTCAATAACTCAAACCGCAAATACGGCCTATCAATGCCCTCAATGTAGTAGTAATTTTGCCCCAACTTCTTTTCAATCTTCTCTACAGTATATCTATTGCTACTCCA